>NRSV01000121.1:0-47169 GCA_002286855.1 Bipolaris cookei
TATCATGGGTGGCTAGCGTACGTGTAGTACCTCGGTAGCACTCAGCCAATCAGCAGCAGAATCCAGGTGTTATGGCAACCCGGTGGTTACCGTGACACTTCCCCTCCTATATAACGGGCTGAGCCCTGAGTCACATGACTAGGCTGCCGGCCTAGTCGCGTCCCTGGCAAGGTAAGAGCTGTGCGCCAACCCCAACAAAAGAAGCTCCCCGCTCGCGTCTTGCCTTCTTCTTCATCTTGACTGTAAATAGCATCTGGACTAGGTAGCTGGAATACAGTCCCTACAGACCGTTCACATCCTAGAACAAGTCCTCAAACAAAGCGTTACTGAAATCATCCCCCGAAACAGGCATGGCAGGATTGAATATATCTGCCAGCTCAGAAGCGTCGAGCAGTCCGGTTTGGAAGCCTCCACTTAGTTGTCCTAAGTCAAGACCATTGTTGCCATCTTCATTTGATGGCTCACCAAATAGGAGAAGGTCCCGATCTTCATTTCCATTGGCTTCGGGGGTATTCTCTTCAGGCATCAAAATTGGCTCCTCGGCCTCCTGATGCTCGATCTGAAGGGGATTCAGATCTGGCTGCTCACGCCCCTCACACATCTCTGTGGGCACAACAACGGAAGCTTGTACAGCTCCTTGCCTTCCATTCCATTCCCTATCTCCGACAACCGCCTGCGTCGTCTGTGGTTGCACTTCCTCCCTATACCCCACTTGCTCTCGCTGGAGCGCAGATCGAGGTTTCGCACGAGGTCTTTTGACAGCAGCTCGTCGTGGAGCTGGCGAACACTGCGCAGCTGAACTCACTTCTGAGACGCGGGAATCATGCCTCCACTCCAGTGGTGCCATACAAGCCTTGGCGCGAGTCGTGTCTCGATCCCGCATCTCCTTGCTGAACCAACCATCCCACGTCTTGTGGCGCCGGTCCAGCTTGCCATCCTTGAAAGCCAGTTCTTCAATCCGAGAACAAACTCTTTCGTATTTACGCTTTACGGCGCCCTCCAGCTCGCGAAGAGTAAGGCCATTGCGGCAACAGTCGTGGTTGCGGCAAGTGCAATCCTCGCTGCCTCCGCATCCCGTGTCGACGTGAAGACACATGTACCTGTCTTGTATCTTCAGTGGGTATGAAGCCAAGTCTCGGGATGGAATCTGAGGGCAGTGGATTAGATCTACATATGCCTCTTCATCTTTGTCAGGCGATGGCTGTCGGCGTTTCTTTTTTGGCTGCGGGATTTGCTTCGCAGCCTGGAAGACATCGAAGGCAGCTAGCTTCTGCCATTCGAGATCTGTTGGCTTCTGTGAGCTGTCGCCATCAAGGTAGATACGGTCAATCATCTCCTTCTGGTCGAGATATCGCCGGTGTTCCGCCTTAGCTTTCTCTGTCCTTTCCCGTCGCACTGACTCGTCCAATTCTGGTGTAACTCATTTGGCGAGTTGGCAGTCTTCCCCAGCTTCTAGCTCTGGCGCAAGGCGCTCCTGGCCCTGCGATATTCTTGGAGAACTGTCTTTTTCATCGTCGATGACAATTGCAGTATTGTTGTCTGTACCAGGCTGTTCTCCTAGCGAGGCAAGCTGCGCCGAAGAAGAGGCGCTGCTTGCCCGAGATACAGCCCTAAGGTCAACTGTGTGCATCTGTTCGGCCACAATGTCTTTGAATTGCTTGGTCCGCTCCTCATATGTCCCCGTCCGCTTATCGGTAAATTGAGCGTACCACAGTTTCTCTTTTTGAGCGATATCCCTGCTCTTTTCCTTGACAAGATCAAAAGCATGAGTGTACTCTGTAGAGCTAGGGTTGTGACTTTGCATAATGTGACCAAATACGCCAAATGCTGTGTAGAGGTTATGTCGCTCCACGGGCGATAGACACCGAACATTCCACAAGTCGCTGGGTGTGTAAAGGGCGTTGATCTTTTGTGATTGTAGATAGAGAAAGCTCGGGCTGATACCAGGAACGATGGACGAAGGATTCTCATTCTGCAAGTCTGCTGCGGCATCCTTCAACCACTCTTGAGGGGTAGCCAAGTATGGGTTTGTGTGGTTGTCACCGAACGAAGCTTGTTGGGTGAAAGGAGACTGTTGAAGGTAAGTTTGAGGATTATGGTGAACGGCGTATGCAGGCGGTTGGTATGGTGTGGACTGTATTGCCCTTCCCGAGTAGACCATGTATGGTATTGACTGTTGAATAAAGAACGACATTTTAACCGGTTTTCGAGCGAAGGGAAGTGTCTTGAGTGTGGTTGGGTTGAAGTGATGACTTTGCCTTGAGTGCGGTTGAGCCGAAGCGACGATTGTAGCTTGAACGGAAATATGGCCGTGTCGAATTGAATGAGGGTATCTCTTCTGAGATTCTAATGATGATGATATTCGCTTTGGATGTTGATGGACGAAAGTCGTAGCTGTGATAGGGTTGCTTTGATCTGTTGTTGAGGAGTGAGTAACGAATTTTTCATTTTATATTCACTTTCACTACCTGGGAGACCGAGCAACGCTCTTTCACTGCATATGATATTCCGCCCACTCACTGGACAGGCTATAAATAGTGCTCATAGCGATAGATGTATGATTGATCGGATTTGCAAATGCCTTCATCTTTACTGGCTCAGAATAAGTGTCATTGCGCATGCGAACTACGGTTGAGACTGGAGATGCACACAAATGTCCATTCTCATCCTGTCTCTTCGGCGCCATATTGCTGTCACAAGCAGAATTCCGTCGAACGGTAATCGTGGAGACATGGGTAGAGTGCGCCAATAATGATTCATCGGGAATACTGCATCATCGCTTATATTACATAGAAGTTGACCAAATATATTAGGTGAATTTCCATTGCCATCATCGGTCTCTTACATACAATATCTGGCTCATGAATCCTCATCTGCGCTTCCAAATTCTTCCATTTTACTGCTTTGTGCCCCTGAACTAAAAATCTTGCTACTTCGAGCTTGGAGTGTCTTGTTGAATCTTGCATTCACCCCGGCTACCAAAAAAATATGACTATTCTTATAACTGAACAATAGTTATGCAGCGTGTGAATCGCTGTAATTGATGTCCTGCCTTCGTGCACGTTTAAATTGAACATATCATGTGACCAGTATCGAGCTGTTAGTAGTGCAGAGGATTGGTTAGTAAAAGGCCCTCTAGTGTAAGCTGACGTTGTAATACGAAATGACGTTCCAAAACCACTTGCCATGTGTCGAGATCCATTCAGGTCAGTCCGTGACCATGAGATTGAAAACGCATGGTTGTTGTGGGGCCGTCGTAACTGTGCACACTCCAACCTCAAAGTAGCCTAGCGCTGATGATAAGGGGTCAAGTGGGTTCATGATTCAAGGATCAATCCTCTATTACCCTCCAACCATTCCCAATACTAACAGCAGATCGTGTTTGGACCCTCTATGAGCGCGCTATGTTCTGGTCGGATAGTGATAGCGACTAGTCCGTCCTACGTATATATCAAGTTTTGCCATCGTTCTGGTTAAGCTGACAACACAAGCTCCAACTTCCGCTGTACCCGCTGCGATCGGGAGTTCTTATACCAGTATGCGCTGCGACAACACTGCCTTAACGCCCCCAACCACCACCCGTGTCATTCATGCGACTTTGTTGGAGCAACTCGCGCGGAGTTGTTCACACATCACGACCAGATAAGACACGCGACGGTTTGTCGCGGCTGCAACAATGGGAAGGGATACATCTGGGGCAGGGAATCGCAGGAGTATCTCGATCACCTGGAGGAAGACAATGTTTGTGAGATTTGTGAGACGCATTTTGAAACTCCGAGCAACCTTGAACATGTGAGCTGAATTGAATCTTGGTTGGATGAATATTGACACGGCGCGCAGCATGAAATGACACATCTGGAACGGACAATTGAATGTTATGGATGTTACAGGAAGTTCTCCACATATCCCGCCATGATCATCCACCTCGAGGCCGCTATCTGCGTTTCCGGAATCGATATCCGCGCTCTAAACCAGTCGGCTGCTATGTGTTTTCAGTGGAAGGCGTATCTTGATCAGGATTATCGCCAGGAACTACTCGATCGTGTTAACCTAGAATCAATGTATGAACGTGTGTACCCATTTCGATGTCCCGGCTGCGGTGCAAGTTTTACAAAGCTATCGGGTCTTTTCCAGCACGTTTACAGTAATGCATGTCACCAGGGTCTGTATGAGGGTAAGATAGCCAAACTGATCAGGTGGCTGCAGAATCGCCATGATAGGACTTGATACGAAGGCAGACATGGCGAAATTGCACAGCAGGTTTCTGTGTTACTGTATGCACATTCCAATGTAAAAGTCGTCATTTCTTGCTCAAGCACTGGGGTCTTAGTCTCGTGATTACAAATACGAGCAGGTTTGCTTCAGACTTATTCCGGCAAATGTTTGAATATTTATTACTTGAGCACTCGACAAAATTCTGAACATATGGTAACACTGCACTTCTTGCATATGTAAACTAAACAACTGTTAGATTGTGTTGATTATTGAGGATAGAAAATTGAGGTGTAAAAACTTGTGTATTCTCTTGATCCACCTTAACGTTATTTATACGTGGTGGTTGTGGGCACCATAATCAGGTTCGTTAAAGGGCCTTTTTGATTTTTCCTGGCAGAGTCCAATTGTTTACGTCCTGGTGCAGTAATAGAGTTCCCTGAAATTTCTTCGGTTCTGGTTCGTAGAATCGGTACTCACATCTGACAACAACAAATTGCTGATTTTTGGTATCATAAGAGTATAACTTTTGGTAAATTTTGATCTATTGTGACATACCATTCTCTATTACACTACTTTCGGTGCTCACGGGTTACGTTACCCACTCCAAAATCAATCTCTGAGTCCCAATTGTGTATTATATGCTCCTACCAATTTCTATTGTCATCGTTACAAGATGCGCCGCAATCATATCGCAACCAAAGGCCTCGAAGCGACTGATCTTCCAGTCTTTCTTTTCCTTGTCATAAGTAGCTTTGGCCTCGAAGAACCGGCAATGCACCTGTGCGAGCTGATTAAACATTACGTTCTTGCCTGGTTGGCGCTTCATCATCACCCAAGACTGGTTCATCAAGCGCACCAGCTCTCCCCAAGCAACGACTCGAAGAAACGCTTCGTGAGACATGGAGAAGAGTGTGCAAAATGAGCGATTCCATCCCATAAATAGTCCAATAGCAGGCTGGATCACATCTGCATTCCAGTTAAGCTCAGTGTCATTGGCGTTCCAGCGACCGAACACCTCTTCTACATTGATCCCCACATGGTCTTTGATCAGAGCAAGCTGTGTAACCGCTGACTCTTCTTCCGACGAGCACCTGAAAGCATCGCTGCGATGGGGAAACTCGATCAGAGTCTCCTCTCTCAATGGCGTGCGTTGCATACCAAAGATGGCCCTTAGATCCTGCCTGATGCGCTCCGCCAACATCAGATTGCATATGAAAACAGACCTTGTAGCTTCAGACGGCTCTTCGGAATGTTTATAGTGTGCGTCAGATCCATAGTTTCCAGTAGATGAGTCAGTGGGATATCGAAGTTGTTCGTCTTGATCAAAGGTCGTGGAAGAGCCCAGACACGAGACCTGTTGAAGGAGTGAGTCAATCAATCCAGTGTTATAAGCATGACCAGACATGCTGACTATCACATGCTCACCTTTATCGTTAGAGTTGTTTGTCTTTGCCTCCATATTGGAAATAGCGCCCCAGTCGCGGCCCTCGAGGGTATGCAGCGTGGGTGTGTGTCTATGGCGCGGCGCATCTGTTGGCAACTCTGCTGCGGAAGCCTGGGCGGGAAGCTCGCTAATATTGCTATCGCATCCTTTGTTTTGGTTATCATGGCCAGCTGGAATCGCATACTTATCGCTAATGCAGTAGGCTGAAGGTGATAGTTCAGCAATTTCTTTTTTGACTGCTTCTTTGTGACTATTGTCACTCAAGTAGTTTTCGTAAAAGAATGAATGCGTTTTAGGGCTAGCGGCGGCAGATTGTGTGGATCGCCTTTGGTCTGCATACCTGTCATACACTGCGCTGATGTTAGTTTCGTCCTCGTCCGCGATGCTAAAATATAGATCAGTGGTAAGGGTATAACCATCCGCGCGATTCTCGTGCTTATGGGTATCCGGCATGCTAATGGTTGGCTCGAGCTTCGAGGACTGCTTGGGGGTAACTTACTAATTGATATAGTTCCTAGGCCACTATGCATTGAGCGCATTTCGAAAGCATTATCCGTTCGGGTATTATCTGGCGCATGACTTTTGGAACGGCTATGCATATCTCCACCACTCACATCTCGTTGCCCTTGATGTTGAGGTGCAGATACAGAGGTAGAATCGGAGACATTCCAAGGAGCGGGTCGGTTTTTCAGAGGAGTAGTTGTCGGCCCATAAGGTTCCTCCCATGGAGCAGAAAAGGACGACCCCAAGGGCGTGCTGGCTGATGAAGAGATACCATTAGAATATTTACACAAAGAGGGGCGGATATGCTGCCAAACTGGCGGAGGCATCTCTAACTCTTGCTGCATTGCTGCACCATCTTTGCGCGGTCCTACGAAGCGAGGCGTCAGTGGCTCCACATTACTGCGCATTCCCTTCTCCAGCTTGTGAATTCTCTGAGATAACTCGCCAGTATACTCATTTTGGGCTGGACGTTGGTTTTGCTGATGAGGGTATTTCGATTCGGATCGTGCCTTGGGCGTATAAGGGGGTGGTAAATCGCCAGCCATACACTCCCACTTTTCTTGCGACACAATCATTTCATCTCTGTGAAGAAGAAAATATTCCGCACATTGCTCCATTATTACTGGATTTAGAAGCATACCGTACGTGTAACAATCAGGTTCGGTACAACGACATACGAACCTCCTTGCAGGATTCGCCCAGTGGAAAGAGCGGATATATATTCCAGCTTTGACCCACTGCTTTTCGCGTTTCGCTTGATAATCCGTATACTCAGCCATAGTACATGTAATGTAGTTCTGGCGGTCCATGTAAAAATTCATGCTTGCGTCTAGTTCTCGCCATCTTGGTGCAAGGTGGCAAGTTTTCTCCCGATGTCGTGCAGGATGGCTGCACCGGCAGATTTTAAGCCTATCCAAGCCAACATAGTGAAGCCACCACTCTGGAATTGGCGAGCCTGGGAACAGGTGTGGCCAAAACTCATTTGCGCGACGAATGTCAATTCGCTTTGTTCGCTTACTACGCACGAAGAAAAGCTTGTTGCCGTGGTCTTCGAAACGCATCGTGTTGATTAGCTGAGGATAACAAGTTATTGGATACCCTATGACTTGTAGGTATCTATTACTTCTTAAGGAGGAAGAATGTGTCTTTTCAATGGGTACTCGAATACTTGGGTATTGGATGTGAGAAAGAATCGATCGCATTAGATTCTCTTTATGATAGAACAGACCTGAAAGTCTGTGTCATCACATTGTTCATACTGAAGTGGTACAAAGATGCCAGAAACATTACAATGCACGTACTTTGAGCCATGTATATTTTCTTTCCAACGATATTGTAGCATGATGCACGATGTACTTGGAGACCAGGCACCGATGATCGCATTGTGCACCAACAACAATAAGATACTTCTAACCTTTGACAAAGATGACAATGGCGATCCTTTAGAGATAACTATTTGTTCAATCGCCCTTGTTCTCTATAGAAGCCAGCGTTCACGATACCCACGAAAACAAAAATACAAAACGTTCACATTCGCGTCATGTGCTTGAGCCAAATGCTATGGCTACAGTACCATCGAGTACGGCGGCCTTTGCAAGACGATCTGCTAGTTGGTTGTGCTCCCTTAAAACATGCCAGAATCCCACCTAGATCAGCTTTAGTATCGTACATACTCATTATGTCCTTGAGGGTGACAACTGACCTGGGTGTTCTTTGCCTTGAGCTTTTTGATCAAGTTGTTGAGTTTTAGAAATAGATTAAGATTTGCACGCTTCTTGCATTTAGACGTGCGCCAACTGTGTCGCTACACGACCAGCCACGAAATTATCTTGAGCGACGCCGTTCAGATGGCCGAAACATACATATCTTCCATGTTCGTAGCCATTTGGTTATTCTTTTGATGACATAACTTGAGTCGGACGCCACAATCCCTAATCTTTTTCCTTCTCGTTTTTTGTAGTAAAAGTACTGGAGAATATCGTGTATCAGCTATTGCCGCAAGAAGTTCCGCTCGTTGGTTTGATGGGACCGCAAAGTCGTCTAGCATGTTGGTAATGGCTGTGGACAGTTGACCTGAAGTATTACTGCTATATGCTATACCGATCCCGGATTTGGCTGTAGATTTTCCGTTGTTTTTGCACGCACCATCAGCGAATACAATGCGGAAGTGATGACAGGGCACCAACGTTGGTTATTTTCGAAAGTCATGGAGAGATTGATTGTTGCGTGCACAGCAGTAGAACACAAAGCCTCCACACCTGGGGCACTCTCGGATAAGGTTTTATACAGGCCAACTGGTAATTTCTTGAAATAATTATAACCTTATCTTGCAGGTTTCTTCGCCTTGTTCCATCATTGATTTTGTTCGGAGAGAAAACAGGCGTTGGATTGGAAATTGCAGCAGGATTGTATCAAAGGGAGTGTCTACACAGTACGGTACCTATAACCGCAAGCTTCCCTGAACCCGGCTGCAGCCGGTGACCCAAAATGTCGCCAGCCATCTTCCGGTTCTACATACCAGTTCTGGTAAAGCTAGACACCGGTAGATGCCGTTGTTCGAAACATTTCCTGGTCAGTGCATGGCGGCTGACACCTGACGTTTGTTATCATGATGCATCGTTCAAGATGAGCAAGCACGTTTGACACAAACTTATCATGTTTAGCGCATGAATTGCTACTGTTTAATAGTCATATCCTGCTGGATGAGTGGCTATCGTGTGATTAGGCTGGTTGTTCCCGAGCTCGTTTGACCAAACGACAATCAATACAGCGATAACAATCCGAATGACAACAGCACGATAATTTCAAAGAGAAACACAGTTTGAGTGAAGTGAAAAAAATATCCAGGGGCCCAGTGGGGATGAATAGCGGCTTCCTGAACACAGCAAAATATCATCAGTCTACCATATATAGTTTACACATCTTTCATCACTATATTTACACCCTCGAATCAGCAAAATGTCTTCTGTACCAATCTCCGTCCCTATCTCCAACATCTACATTGCATATAACCACCACCCGTAGCCTTCTATCCCAATCAATCACCGCGATGCAATAGATGTATATATCATCCGATACCGAACAGGAATTATCTTCTCAGCGCCCAGCGATTGTAATGGCCGGAAGAAGGAAACGGAAATCTGACTCCTTACAGAGAGCCGTGTTTCGGGCTTGGTTTCGAACGCGGCAATTTGGACGGTCCTTCTCCGTTATCAAGGGAAAGACGTTGCCTGCATAAGAGTACATCGCGTGCACCACCACTCTCTCGGAACTACCCTCAGATCTATATGGTTGCATCGCACCAGTCGCGCTTCCCTAGTACAAATTTTCGAAATGCCGTGTTGTAACCAAGAAAACTCAATGATTTGATTCACTCCAAGTTCGCTCCCTGCTCTGCGCAGAAGAAGCCGGGCTTGATCTCGAAACCATTACACGATCGCCTATACCGTGCCGGACGGTCATGTGCCTCGGACGGCCACATGCCCGATCTGCCCCATCAAAACCACCAAAAAGTTGAGGCTGTAGAGTAGCATTAAACAGCTGTTGTTGCAAGATTTCTTAGTGTCGAGATACAGAAATAGTGTTGCAATCATCTATCTATTGATACTTGGCTGGTAACTTGATATCGCGGCCGCGCCGTGATCGCGGTGTTGATGGAACTGCTGAGCGACCGTGTGGCTGCTTACGACCACTACGGCTAGCACTAATTTTTTTTGATATAGGCTTTGTATGAGTTTTGAAGCTTCTTTTCTTACCCTTCTGGGAAGTTTTAAGAGTTTGTTCTAGTCGTTTTGCAGCTCTACGGGCAGCTTGGCGAGCAGCTCGCTCAGTAGCTTCATCAGCTTTCTGCTTCGCCCGCAGTAGCCTCGCCTCTGCTCGCGCGCGACGCCGTGTATCAAGCTCTTGAGCTTTAAGCAGCTTTGCCTCCTCCCTAGCTTGGATCTCAATAGCTTTTTGATGCTGTAGTATCTCACGATCACGCTATTTCTGCTCGTAGAGGCTGCGAGCTTCTCGCACCTTCCGCGGCGACCAGAAACTAGCTCCACCATGATAATCTTCGGGCAGCTCAAGCGTGCCAGGCTGTGAGCGCTGCTTCCGCTGGCGCTCACCAACTAGAGCTTCTCGCAGCTTCCTGTTTTCTTGCTGAATAAGCGTTGAGTGGGTAGTAAGCTTCATAATCGTCCGGTTAAGCTGTGAGATCTTCCTGTTCTCTTTTTGACTAACCGCGCGATCAACAAGCTCTCGGATCTTTCTCCAATCTGAAGCACTGAGCGCGGATGAATCGCTATCGCTCTGGTGAGCTGCTGGCTTAAACTTCTGGAGTATTACTTCTGGATTGAACGGCGATATACCAGTAGCTTCAAAGGCTCGGAGGATCGTCAATTCCTTGAATGATGCCTGCCAGGCGTTCCAGAACAGTGGGAAGAAATGGGACTTGGTGATAGGCAGCAGCCCTTGGCACCTATCCATGAAGCTCGATAGCTCGTTCGAATAGGCAGTGGAGAGCGGCTTGAACAGCCCAACGTCGAGCGGCTGCAGCGTATGAGTCGCATGAGGTGGGTATATTGCGATCAAGATCTTATTCTGATCACAATAGTCAATAAACTCCATCGTGAGATGAGAGTGATGCCCATCCATGAATAGTAATCGGTAAGAAGATCGAGCCTTATGCTTGGTAGCAGGATCAAACATCTGTTTGAGCCATTGGAGCCCGATACTATCGTTTGACCAGCCAGTAGCCGATGTGGCGATTCGGGCGGAGTGGATCTCTGGATCAAAGCCTTGCAACCACGAGTTTTGGATCGATCCAGATTGGCTTGAATAGATGATGCTTGGATCTAGATGAGATCCATCAGCACAGATACAAGCTATCAGCATAATCCACTCTCGATTGCCATCTTGGATCATAGTCTTTCTTGATCTAGATTGAAGAGAAGCTTTAGAAAAGATCCTTGTTGAGCGCGATTGGACTCCAATCATGAAGCCCTTCTCATCCATATTGTATATATAGCGCGGCTCAATCTTATATTGGGCGATTTTTTGGCGTAGAAGCTCGAAATATAGACGATATTTCTGTTCTGAATCAGCTCGGTGGCGATTGCGATCCATTGGCGTGGCCTGTTTTGCCTAGAGAAGATCTGGATAGCATTGAACAAAGCGATCGACCCAGTGGTAACCAATCTCTTTATGCGCAATCTCAGATGCAAATCTCCGAACAAGATTTCGATTAGGTGGAGTACCACGTACAGTAAGCTGATCTATATATTTAATAAGTTCAAGCTCCTGTTGTGGGTGCAGCGCACGTTAATTTTAGTAGTAAGCCTCGCGCGTGGTCAAACCTTGGTGGCGCCGCCTCAGCGTTGATGGCTCAACACCAAATTTTCGAGCAATTTGGGCATATACAAGTTTTTCTCTAGGTTCTAAAGCAGCTATAGCTTCAAGCGCAGCGTCGATAGGCTCCATTTGTGGTGATTGTGGCGTGATTGGGTGGGTGATGTTGGTGGTGGTTGGTGGGGCAGATCGGGCATGTGGCCGTCCGAGGCACATGACCGTCCGGCACGGTATACGGGTGTTGAATACAGCCATCATTATTTCGATGTGAATGGCTTCGGAAACATTATTCATGATGTATCATTAGGGAATCAATGCTGTTTATATACTGGTGCTGCCTATAGTCAACAGCTTCGCCATTTAGTCGGCGCTTGTTTGCCGTCTCTGGAATCGTGCATTGGGGGAGTTAATTGGAATCTCAACCTCGGTCGTTTCTTGGCAGTCTCAATACGTAGAAACTTGTCGCAGACTAACGTGTTTTACAAGCGAGCGGTCCACCCCATCAACTTTCTATACCTTACCAGCTTACAACAATCATGGCACCACCAATTCTATCTCAACATACCTCTAGTGAGGCTAATATATACCTTGCAATATCAGCTCTTAATAAAGACCAAATCCAGAATGAGAGACGCGCTGCTGACATGTTTGAAGTCTCTCGGACAACGCTCCGCCGCCGACGCGCTGGGAAGCCTGCCCGACACGATTGCCAGCCTAACTCAAAGAAGCTTACTAAGCTAGAAGAGCAGGTAATAGTCAATCATGTACTTGATCTAGATCTACGTGGATTTGCGCCTACCTACGCAGCTGTGCGCGATATGGCTGATAGACTGTTGGCTGCGCGCGGCGCTGGCCAGGTCGGCGTCCGCTGGTCGTGCAACTTTGTCAAGCGTACAGACAGTCTTACGACGCGTTTCAATCGGGCGTACGATAGGCGGAGAGCTCTATGCGAAAATGCAGTCTTAACTAAGAGCTGGTTTGAGCTTATAGAGCAGACAAAGGCCAAGTACGGCATCTATGACGAGGACGTCTACAACTTTGACGAAGCCGGCTTTATGATGGGCAAGATCACGACTCAGCTTGTCGTCACAGCATCAGAGAGAAGAGGCAGGCCAAAGGCAGTTGAGCTAGGCAATCGTGAGTGGGTGACGTTTATCGCAGCGATCAACGCAGCTGGCTGATCACCAGCCTTGAGAGGGCTAATGAAGCAGCAACAAAGCGTAGGCAGCGTAAAAGAAAGCGGATACAGAAGCAAGGAATGCTAACTAAGGGAGTTGGAGAGGATCTACTCGCTCAGCGCAAGGCTGATCAGCAGATTGCTCATGAAGAGCGTCAGGGAGGGGAGCGATCAGGTGTTAGCCGCCAGGCTCTAGCGCGCTGTAGCAGGTGTAGAGAGACTAGCCACAATTCGCGTACATGTAGAAAAGATACTTTAGATACTACTTAATGTATTCTATATATCTATATATTATACTATTACGTTGTTAAGATATACAGCTTTGAAGGTGGCTAAAGCTAGTAAGGTGGACCGCTCGCTTGTAAAACACGTTATGCCAGGATATATCGGCATGGGTTACAGCCGATGTATGTTGATATTCTACATATAACAAGCACTTGCAGTGGTCATGTACAAAAGACAGTTGTAGAGAGCATTACACAAAACCATTATACACACAAGACACACAATGCACACATCAATTCACCGCACCTACGCGTGCGACAAAACTGGCTAATTTGCCCTTCCTCAGAAGTCTCGTCTTGGTAGTGAGCATCAACTCACTCAATGAAGACCAAGCTCTTGCTGGATATGTATGAAATTGCGGAAAATATCCGATTTTTTTCGTGTAATGCACACGGCTTGAAAAGAGCTTCTTGCTCATGGTGATATTAATCAAGGCTCCATGAATAGCCAAACTGTTGTTCCATGCGAAGAAAAAATATTGAACATGAAATGCAACCTCATTATTATACAAAACATCATGCTTCTGATTCCAATAATCATGGCTCAATAATCATTCAAGTCCAGTGAACAAAAACGCCAGAAAACATGCTCGCAAAAACAAAGTCGGTCCACTTCCCACTCAGTAATGCATCTGCTGACGAAGCTGCGGTGTTGTCTTCCGTTTGGCTGGTCAAAGTCCTGCTCGGCTGACCGCATGTTACACCACTGCAAGCGGATCCGCCAGTAGTATTCTCAGCAGCCTCGGTCGCTGTGATGGATATTGAATCCTCGATAACTGCAACAGGGGTCTCTCCAGGCAGAAGCGAAATTTCCATACCATCAATCGTCGTCTCTCCACCTGGCAACAGAGTGTCGCCGTTGGGAAGTAGCAGGCCGCTACTATATGCGGTTGGTATAAAGGAGAAGCCAGACGGAAGCGCATCAGGGGATATAGTTGTGCCTCCGAGTATTATCTCGTCTGTCGTCGTTGGGAGAGGGATCGTAGTAGTGCCGACGACCAAGCCAATATCGCCCCGTGAAACAGTTATGCTTCCGATGATGGTTGTTTCGCCAACGTCTAGCTCTGTAGCAAGCTCTCCCACAGGGATGGGTACTCCATTAATGTCGAGTGTGGAAGTGCTAGGAATGGATGTCTCCAGATGTAGCGGAATAGAACGCGTACCGTCTACTACGAGAAAAGAACTAGATTCGTCGAGGGAGATGGTATTAGTACCGATGATGTTAATCTGACCAGGCTGTAGTCCCGTCACTATGTCATTGATGTCCACAGTCGTACCGCCAATAACAACGGGTGTTGGGATGGTTGCTGGGGTCAGGGGCGCCAGTCCAATTGTTTTGGTACCACCAACCACCACAAACCTGGCGGAGCTGTCAAAGGAAATTGACATGTCGTTGATAGTCGTTTGTTGGCCTGGATTGAATCTAGTCGTAGTTCCGCTTATTACGATTTCGGACCGTGACGGGTCGATGACGATGGGACCGGCTCCTGGTAATGTGACGATCGGTGGGGGTGTGGCATCACTGGTAGTTTTGGGCCCTGGCGCACCAGTAATGGTTGGTTTCACATCTACTTTAGAAACGGTCGGGTCTACTGGCATAACTTGCGGGGGTCCTTTTGGCGACTCCTGGGGCTGTGCTGGTGGGTTCTCAGACTGTACATGCGGGGGTCCAGGCTGGGCCGGGCTATATTTTGTGGTTCCTGGTGGAGTCTTTGATGTAGGCGCAATCTTAGACGATTGGCCGATCTTTGTAGGGCTTGGTGGAGAGTCCAAACCTGGATTCGGCATACTGCATGTATGATTAATTTTTCGTATCATACAAATGGAACATCACTTACGCTGTCGGTGTCGGATGTTTGTCAAGGGTATGCGGAGTAAGGTAGTCATAGTCGAAGAGAGTTGAGACCGTGATTGCTGTCGCGGTTACGATCTCAGATGTTGGAGGAACGTATGGATGCACAGTATACGTGAGGGTTGATGTTATTGAACATAACTCTGTCGTAAACTTTGATACTGGATATGGTTTTGAATATGCGGAATATGTTGTGGAGCTATTAGAGGCTTTGTAATGACTTGGCGATGTTAGTAGACCTAAACTGTCTTTTTTTCTCATGTACGTACTCTTCAGTTGTGGGATTCTCGGTTGGAAAAGCTATCATTATCTTTTCGCTAGTTGTCATGGCTAGATCACCAAGAGTTTCATAACGGGTGGCTGTAGTACCATTTGGAAAGGGAGTGACATGCATAAGTACTGTGAGTACTGCTGTTTCCGTCACAGTCTCTGTGATCTGCTGGTACGATGGCATGTATATTTCTGTGATAGTTTCTGTACATGGTTCTGTGGATGTTGGGGGTGCCGTTATGTTGTGTAGGGTGTGTGGCGCCGTTGTCTTGTGTACAGCATACGGAGTTGTGATATTGTGTACAGTGTGGGTGAATGCCGCACACACAGCTATTCGGAAGATGCTCGTTAGCTTCAGGTAAGTAGGAAGATTCTATATATTACCAATGAAGCATGAGTACACGAGTGGTATGAAAGCGCTCGCCATTGTCACCGTTAGGCTAGAAGTTAGGCTCTGTAGCCATCAAAAATTGGAGTGGTAAAGAGGAGAGCGCCCAACAAGACGGAAACGAAAAGCAAGGAAGAAACATCATAAGATCAATGTGAGTGCTCCATTATGCGCAGCGAATCCCATCTCTGCTTTGTGTGTTGTCGCTCAGCCTCGAAGTTGGCCCCCAAAGCTGTGCTCTTGGCGCAGCCCCGGCGACGGGGCCATGATTGGATGGATGCATATGCATTGCCTCAATGAGGCAGGATGCAATAAGATTTGATTGCAAGCGTAGTTTAGGCATCCGATCTGCATGCTTTCTAACAGCAGGGATGCTCCCGTTAATGTCCACTCAGATACACTCCCGATGCAGGGCTTTGGGGGTGGCGTGGCTACTGCTGTCTAGACTCAGCCCGCAGTCCTGATATCCCACTCCGTCAACCTTTGTGGACCTTCACAACTTCCATATTACTTATACACTTTCGAAGACACTCGACCTCTGCGAGCGTGAGCGTTTCGCGAGGTGAGTAGCAGCCAGATGGCGAAACCACTCCTCCTTGCGGGATCCGGACGCTGGTATGGAAACGATGGGAGTTGGTCAGGGTACTACGCTCCCCTAGGCTGTAAAAGACACTCACATACTCAGTGCGCTAACAACGACAGCTTCTCAGTCCAAGTAGGAACGCCGCCACAAACGTTTGAAGTATTTCCATCTTTTCAGTCGCAGAACGTGTGGCTACCAATTGGGGAGGAGTGTATGCGACTCCAAGCCGATACGGGAGCGTGTGGTAGCTCTCGCGGTGCGGCACCGTTTCAACAAATTCCAAGTCCCGGCTTCCAGCCAAACATGTCTTCGTCCTGGCAGGCTATCGGTCTCTACGAACTGGGGCTTGAGAAAGTCCGCGGTATAACGGGTAATGGGTTTGTTGGGTTTGATGACGTCCAAGTAGAGGATATTTCGCTTGACAAATTTCCCGTCACTGCATACGCCTCGCCCGGCTTCTGGGTAGGGCAACTCGGCCTTTTGCCATTGTCGATAAACTACTCAGCAACCGTCAGTTCACCATCTTTTTTAGTCGCTCTAAGAGATGGGGGGCATATACCCAGCGTGGCGTATGGCTACCAAGCAGGCGCTTCGTATCGGGGTACCAAGGTGCCAGCAGGTCTGGTGCTTGGAGGTTACGACGGCTCGCGTGCGTCAAAACCACTCATTGTTAACATCAACGCCGACTTGAGCAAAGCGTTGACAGTTTCTATACACGACATTGTAGCGACTGGCACTTTAAACGGCACGCTGTCTCTGGTCAACAGCGAGCGAGTTCTCGCGCCTCTTGACTCCTCGGTTCCTGAACTATGGCTTCCCAAGTCGGTGTGCGATCGCTTTGAGTCTGCGTTTGGGTTGGAATACCATGAAGCATCTGGGCGTTATCTTCTGACAGACGCTCAGAGAGATCAACTCCGGTCAATGAACCCTGCTGTGACAATGACGATCGGCTCAGACTCATCCATATCCGGCAACAGTACCATCATTCAACTTCCATATGCCGCTTTCGACCTGCAGGCTAGTTTTCCAATTTTTGCAAACGAGACCAACTATTTCCCAATTCGCCGGGCTGATAACGAGAGCCAATACGCAATCGGCAGAGCTTTTCTCCAGGAAGCATACATTGGGGTGGACTTTGAGTCTGGAACTTTCAACATCAGTGCGGCAAAATGGGATAAGCTGGACCCAGAAATCATTCCGATATTATCGGAAGAGAGCAAAGCAAAAACTGAGAAGACGAGTAGTTTGCCAAGTGGCGCAATAGCTGGGATAGTTGTCGGATGTGTAGTTGGAATAGCTTTGCTCATTGTAAGTGCATGGTTGATTGTGCGAAAAAGAAAGCGAAAGAATATTACACAACACGACGCTGTCGAAACAGGGGCGATCAAGAAATCAAGGTACGAGATGCAGCCCCCTTCGGAACTGGAATCGACCTTTCTTAGAGTCTCCGAACTTCCGGGGAAGCAGGGAAAAAGTGAGCTGTACGAAAGTAGGGCGGTGCCTGAGCTGGGCAATCGAGATTGTATATACGAAATGCCGGCAGAGCCTGTTCCTGGACTGCCGGTCAAGTATGATGAGGGCGCAGAGAAAAATCAAGCCGATGGGAGGAAACAAGAGAGGAGCGATCAATAGTGCAGTTAGGAGGGAAAAGAGACAGCAAAAAAACAGGCTAGTGCATTCTACATTCGAGCATGTTCGGAAGCATTATAAAATGCATTACGAACCACATTAATTATTGTAACCTATATACCCCACAAAGATGCATTACAAAACAGTAGACTAGCTGCATTTATAGCGAAACTACATCCTCCATTGCATATGCATCAACTCAGTCAGTGTCGTAGGTACTTCTATCACGCAAAATGTTCAAAGTGCGTGCTCTCCCCCTTTCCTTGGGGTAACCAATGATTGCACTGCTAGTACTACAAAACTGGATAGCTTCTTCTTCCCCAAACAATCGCATCCCAATACAGGTAAGCACAAAAGGAAGAAGCAACCAGTCGCTTACTCGTTAGCGCGCTCGACTCACCTTCGCTTCAACCTTGTCTTCTCACTCTTGCCTTTCCCTCCTCCTCACAATCCAAAATGGCAGATCGCGAAAATTCAGTTGCAGTACCTCATTCGCTCTGCGAATAGTGCAACAAGGTAGCTCACAAACTGCGTCCATCTTTCTCCCAGAGCCTCGAGTGCGATCGCCTATTATTTCACTATTTCACTATCCAAATGTGGATGCGCTTTCCTATGGCATACTTCAGCAAAAATGCCATATCTGTTCAATACTCACAGGTTGAGTTTCCTAGAGTCAAAGCTCGGGCGACATAGAATCAGCTCTGAAAAAGTATGGACGGCCAAAAGACAACACGGGTGAGGGGCTTGGTACAATCATGAAGAATTCACCCCTGGGCTCAACGGAGCCGTAGCAAGTTTTTGATATCCTTGTGAGTTATGTGCGAGATGATCAGACGCTGGATGTGGTGTCTCGAGCATTATTGAACTACTTCAAGAATGGTTTGGGTAAGAGGGATATCTTGCCCAAGACGTTGACATGCTTTACAGGATCACAAAACAGCTACGATGTGATAAAAAATGGTTGCGAACCTGCAACCAAGATCATCTAAAGTGCCTTAATGGCGCAATACAACGTGCTCCGACAAGGCTGCTTGATCTTGGAGTACATAACACACAGGATGTCAGGCTCGTTGCTGGAGACACTGTTGGTGAAGCACCCTACGTAGTTTTGAGCTATTGTTGGGGCCTGATTCCTCAGCTTATGCTATTAGCAAATAACTATTCAAATTTCGAGGTCGAAGTACATTTTGGGTCACTTTCAAAGGTCGCGTAAGACGCAGACACTGTCTATCGAGTCATGTCAGTGCGCTGCCTCTGGATAGACGCCATGTGTATCATTCAAGGCCCTGATGACGATTTTCAACGAGAATTATCGTGCATGGAAGGTGTTTACACGGATGCTCTATTAACAGTTACAGCGGCAGCATCCAAAGACACATCACGGGCATTCTTGCTCCCTCGCGGTCCGCTGTCATGGATCGACTGCCAACTTCGCGAAAAGTACTCTGAGCAATATCGGGGCTATATTAAGGTCAATCCATACTGCAATCCCAGTGGAAACTTGCCAGGCACTTTTGCCCTAGACGGTCGTGGCTGGTGTTTTCAAGAACAATTCCTCTCGCCAAGATCTATCTACTTTGGGGAAAGGGGGGTTCATTGAGATTACAGAAGATGCGTTGTATGCGAGCATGAAAATGACATGAAACGTAAAAACTTTGATGACAACACGCCCGAGCCGTCTCGCAAGGGCATGTACTTGGAGCTCACCCCACTGAGCGAGGACTGGAGGGAGCCCGCTACGCACTACAAACTACGCGAGCTGCGGGGAAACGTGATATACCGGTACTTCGCGACGCAACTAACGCATCAATCAGATAGAGCCGCCACTCTAGCTGGTATCGCTTCCATGTTCGAAAACAAGTTTAGCATACATATTTCGTTTGGACTGTGGCTAGAAATCTTCCTGGATGAGCTTCTTTGGTTTCGCGACAGTCAAATAGAATGAGAAGCAGTCCGACATAACCTCGCGCCTTCGTGGGCTTAGGCCACTTTGAAAGATGCCTTATTATTTGGCGCAAATACGCTGCATTCTGGCGAAACGGATGAAGAGCATCATCTCATCGACTCTTTTTCTGCAACATTGGTGTCTATGCCTCGCACTACGGGATTCATACCTCTAAAACACAGTCTTGGTCATGAGATAGGGAACAGTTTCCGTCTCCACAGGCATTTGACCCGCTGTGTCCATCGTGTCGCCAAACCACGATTCGGTGAAGGAATCATCGATCGCCTTGACCCTCTAAACTGCGATCCAGAAGCCCGCCGAGATGTTGGCACATGCTGCCCCGACACTAAAAATGAGGAAAAGGATTTGTTCTGCTTTTTGGTGAGGCGAGAACATCTGAGACCTCGAACTACTAACATGACAGAGCCGGTAGGTAGTGACACGTTGTAGGATCATCGCTTGGTTCTGTCACCATTGGAGGGATCACAGAATCGATTTAGAAGGACTGGCACTTGTACAGAAACCTTGAATGTTGCTCAAACCAACAAGGATGCAGCAGATACAACGCTGGACTCGATGCGCGCTCACATCTTCACAGGCCCGCTGGACGAGCAAGAGATTTAGGTTTTTTGAGCGAACGAAGAAATGGGCTGTGAGGGAGGATCACTGCCCGGCAAAGCGCGAGCGAAGTTATCAAGAAACACTTTGTTTAAGCCATCTCCAGCTCGATGAGGCAGTCAAGACTCTGTGGGTGTCGCCAAATTCCTGTCATCTTCAAGCCCGCACCCTCGTAAATTTTCCGATGTTCCTCCTCGGTCCGGTGGCGCGCTCCAAGAACGGCCATAAGCTCCCAGTCAAGAGACGCTACTTTTTGTTAGAACAACAAAAGCATGGGATGAGTCTTTGAACGACTTACTCTGCGCCCAATGCGCGCTCTGGCTCGGAACGACAAAGTCATTGACAAGAACCTTGGAGTATCCCTTCTTCATTGCGGGGACGATAGCTTTCAAGATATCTGTGTTGACCTGGTCATTCCAGTCTTGGATAATGGAATGCAGATAATATGCACGAGCACCTTTGATCGGCTGCTCAGTCATGAAATCGTGAGCCATCTTGTCGGCGCCTGGACCGAGCTTCGCGAGCTGGACTATCTCGGGACGATCTTGTAGAAGCAGCATGCCAGGTAGCTTTCCCTCGAAGGCTACGCGCAAACCTTCAACGTCGTGGCCAGAGCCGCCACCAATATCGACTAGGAATGGCTCGTCTTTGTCGGCTCCGTGGATCAGGCGTTCTTGAACAGGGTAGTAGTCTTTTTCAAACCACCGGGGTCGACCTTTACTCCACGAATCCATCATGCTAGCAAAGCGGCGTCCCATTTCGGGATGTTGCTCAAAATACTCAAAGTAATGGCTTCCCTTGCAGTTGTAGCAGTGCTGGAAGGGCGCATCAAGGCCAGAGTCGGGGCATTTCCAGTCGCGCTGCTCAAAGTACGATTTCATGCAGTTGTGCACGGGCTGCATGGTATCAGCAATGTACTTGATCGAGTCCTGGTAGGACTGCTGGGCAAAGGCAGTAGAGGTAGGTGTGTTGGCAAAGATGCCGGGCCCAGTCTCGCGGACGGTATGCATGGCAGCGAGATGGCGCAGCATGCGCCCGACTATGACGGGGTCAACATTGTTGTCGCACTTTTTTGCGATTTCATCGATGGAAGCGCCCGTGTCAGCGATATTCTGCATTGCCTGAAACATTTTGACTTCTGCAGCCATCCACAAGACGTTGAGATGGGCGGGTTGAGCCCACAGCAGGTCCAGCATGGTCTCTGAGGGGTGGCTGATCTCTGCAATGAGGCCTCTGCACGCATTCAGCAGCTGTTTGCGCGCCCCGGGGCTGCCATTACGGAAATCGTGGCTAAGAGTGGCGACATTGTCGAGGAGTGTAAGCGTAGCCTGTGACGGCGTCGGATCGGCAGCCATGGTAACGCCTATTCAGTGCGGATGGAAATGATCTAGGAGAGGAGGGAACGCCCGTCGATGGTGTGTAACGAGTTGTTGGCCTCGGGACTCTTCCCCTCGCAACCCCTCGCCCAGGCGGATCTTTGCCGAGAAGGACGGGTTGTGGTGCATGCAGGCAGGCGATAGCGACGACGAGGATGCAGCAGGCGTCATGATATCCTAGGCCACCACCGTTAGGACGTTCCTCGGTGCATCCTCAAACGTCTCCCTAGCCATCGCCGTCTTGCCGCAAGCTCACCAGCCTCTCCACCTGCCGCCCAGCTAGCCCCCTGCGCGGCCCGTTTTTTGTCACCGAGATTGCCTGTTTGGATCGTAGGCTATTACGGGTGCGCGCTGCAACAGTCCTCGATTAGCAGCCGTGTACCATGTCGACACGCCATGTTGAGGCGCATCCCCCCCCGCACGCCGAAGCTGTGCGCGCTCCGTCGCCGGCCCACCCTGCTGCGGCCGTCGACTCTGGCATCGATGTAGGCTCGTCATCAGAGTTTGACCAGGACAACAGCGCCGGCCACGCGCTCGTCGCCCACGATGACACGAGCGAGGCGTCGACGGATGAAGGGTAAATTGGCGCGCTGACAGCATCCCGCGGCATCGCACCCATTGTTAACGCCGTGTGCATAGCTATGCCGACTCGGACGCCTCGTCGTTTCTCTCATCCATTCTCTCCGAAGTGCGCCGTGGGGTGGAAATCGAAGGCCGCCTGTACCCCAGCTACGGCAAGCATGCCTATGGCATGCCCATGGACGAAAAGGAGCTCGATCGTAACGATCTCCAGCACCACAAGTACACCCTCTTGCTGCGCGACCGTCTCTTTGTCGCGCCCGTGCCAGAATCGACATTCAAAGACGCAAACTGTCGCGTCCTCGACCTAGGTACCGGCACCGGCATCTGGGCCATAGACATGGCGGACAAGTACCCTAACGCAGAGATCCTCGGCGTAGACATTGCAGCCACACAGCCGTCCTTTGTTCCACCAAACTGCGTCTTTGAGATTGACGACGTAGAAGACGACTGGCCCTATCGCCCTGCCCATTTCGACTTTATCCACGGCCGCGACCTCATGACGGCTATCCGTGACTGGCCTCGAGTGATTGCGCAGGCGTATGCGCACCTTAAACCAGGCGGTTGGATACAACTGGCCAGCACCATCCCTGGACCGCTCACCGACGACAACACGATACCCGAGAACAGCGGATACATGGAAACGGCCCGAATTTACTTTGAAATTGCGGAGAAGATGGGGGCACCGCTCGCTGCGCCACGCAGCTGGAATGCGCAGATGAAAGAAGCCGGCTTCACCAACGTCCAAGACGAAGTATACAAATTGCCTATGGGCCCCTGGCCTCGATCAAAGCGATTGCGAACCGTTGGTAAGCTCGAGCAGATTATGATTCTTGAAGGCGGTTTTGAGGCGTACATGCTGCGCGGATACACGCAGGTGTTGGGTGGCAAGGTAGAGGATTTGCAGATTATTCTTGCTCTGGCGAAAAGAGAGGTGAGGGATCCGTCGATTCATACATATGTGCAGTTTCATATTACATACGGGCAGAAGCCCCAGTAGATGTAGTGACTGGAATTTCGACCCTGACACAAAGCAATAGTTTTGTGGCCACCAATGCTGAACGACTATTCACTCTCCACAGCAATATACAAAAGTCTCCATGAATATGTACAGGGAGGTCCTTGCAGAACAGACAGGGGAGGCATGGTCTGGGCGCTAGCTCAAAAACAGACTAGCGCATGTCACATCTGTCTCGGAGCTTTCCGCGCTGACAGCATCCATCCATCGAGAAAGCCACGGCCACGCAGGACATACTACACAGTACACATCACTCGGGACCGTCTTACATAATTACAATTCTCATATCACTGTGAGACATTTTGGTTTGTAATCAACCATATACCATTGTCACCCTTTGGCGCTGCAGCTATCGTCAGTCCAAAACTGCACCACTCCCGTCTCTGGCAACCCTCACTTCTTATCCACGGACGTCCAGCCAAGAGCACTGCATCAAGTTCTCTATCCTATTCGAAACCAACCTCTTCTTCCTTTGCTTCAGGTCTACTTGCGCTCTGTTGCATCCGCATCGCCAAGTAGTGCATTCGCGCTCAATTGAGGTAGTTTCCAGAACCTATACCCGATTAGGCAGCGCATATTCAGAGCACCCTGTTGGAGACAGCCAGTCTGTCTGACAAAGAGACGCGTCTTTTGGGTTATCGATTGCGTGAGGCTCACACATGATGCGGGGCACTTTTACGCTGAAGCTCTTGAGCTTTTTTCTTCTCTCCCTCTCCTCCGTCTCTTCAGTTTATGCCTCAGAACAGCAACCCTTTGAATTCGGTGAAATGTCTGCACAACAGTACACGCTTCCTCCGCTTCCCTATGCATATGATGTTAGTATTGCCATCGTCACCCGTCTTACCGCCCCGCACCAGTCGTACTCATAGTTTCACAGGCATTGGAGCCGCACATTTCTGCTCAGATCATGGAACTGCACCACAGCAAGCACCACCAGACATACATTACCAACTTGAATGGTCTGCTCAAGACCCAGGCTGAAGCTGTCTCGACCCTCGACATCACATCTCAGGTTTCGATACAGCAAGGCATCAAGTTCAACGCTGGCGGCCACATCAACCATTCTCTCTTCTGGCAGAACCTTGCTCCAGCCAGCTCAAATGAGGCCAAGAGCTCTGCTGCGCCCCAGCTCGTCAAGCAGATCAAAGCCACCTGGGGTGACGAAGACAAGTTCAAGGAAGCCTTCAACGCTGCTCTGCTAGGAATCCAGGGCAGTGGTTGGGGCTGGCTCATCAAGACTGAGGTCGGCAAGGAGCAACGACTATCTATTGTGACTACCAAGGACCAAGATCCTGTGGTTGGCAAGGGCGAAACCCCCATCTTTGGCATCGATATGGTATGTTAACATTGCGCTTGGGCACGTTGGTGAATGTGTGACTAACTTGACATCATAGTGGGAACATGCGTATTATCTGCAGTACCAGAATGGCAAGGCAGCCTATGTGAAGAACATTTGGAATGTGATCAACTGGAAGACGGCCGAGGAACGGTACTTGGGATCGCGTGCCGACGCATTCAGTGTGCTGAAAGCGTCGATCTAATTTCATACAATTATGGTGTATTGAGAGAATAAAGTGTTGAAGACATCATAGTGTCTCAAGGTGTACTTACACAGTCTCTTTTGATTAAAAAGTGACTCCATAGCACCGTGCTGGTTGCGCTCGGTCCGCCTCTGTCCAATCGGGTACTCCCGAAACAAACTTGCTCAAAGAAACTACCTCATTCACCCTCAGAATATTTGACCCCCCTTGGCTAATAAAACAATCGACACGCAATCTACAAGGCGACGTCATTTCATGAGCGCCTCAAAGTCTCTGTGATTTCCGCTCTTTTTTTTCTTTACTTCTATTCTCACCATCCTATCCGTATATTCACTGTCTCGACCATCTCATCCAATCGCCACTCAAAAATCCCACTCAATACAGTATACACTCAAAATGTGTAACGGAGAATCTACACGCACAACCCAAGGCGGCTCCATCGCCGTCTTACATTCAACCCCTCCATTCCCACTCCGCCGCACGCGCTCATCCTCTTCTTCATCCTCGTCCACTTCCAGCTCCTCCGAAGACGAACAACAACAAGAAGAAATGCTGCTCTACTTTACCAATTCTCTTTCTAAAACATCCGGCACGAATATTGAACTGCAGGGATTCGACCAACAATCAACGCATGCAGCGTGGGTCGTGATACAGTGCGTCGTCTCTTGCTCGTTATACTGTTATAGCATGCTAACACGAATGCAGTCGCGACGGCGATCTCTCTTCTTCTCTCGTGCCTTCAACATCCGGCACCACTAACACTTTTTGCTCGTTCCCGATCAAGGCGCGAAATGGGCGGTGGGAACTAGAAAGGAAACTCGAATTGGGCGTGGGTGAGAGGGGAATCATCGGGAGGAGAGTGTCGGTTTTGAGTAGGGCGAGAGAAGTGCTTGCGCAGGGTGTGATTGGGTGGAATTAATACGTATAGGGGTACTACTATAATTAGGTGTCTTTAGGTTAATGGATGCATTGCGACGGTGATGGGTGGCGTTTTCTGGGATTATTAGATTGGAACTGGAGAAATTTGAGTAGATGGCGTACTTGAATGAATTACTTTATCAATAGTATTCCATAGGTATGAGCCGGGGCTGATTGTTTGAGAGAGCTCATGTGATGTCATCGATATCCTAAACTTTCGTAGCTCAGCACTACTGCACGGCTGGGAAGTGCCTCTTTACCCCCATTTCCGCACGCTGTATAAAGGTGGTAAAAACTAAAAAAAAATTCTGAGCATATGTTAACGGCATACTTGAATTCTTTGGTGGGCAGTGCTAGGTATATAAGAGTTAGGCGTAGAGTCAATAACTCGCAATCATGTTGTCAGATTTGATGGGTCTTCAATTATCTCGTCAAAAAAATTGATTGATTGTTGCTGTTTCTTGAGGGGTCGCTTTAGGGGCTTCTATTTTTTTCTTGGTCTTATGCACGGGCCTTAACTAAAGCCCTACTTCTGACAGATGTATAAGAAGTGATATATATATATATGCTGTACGTGTGGGTGCGGTAAAAAAATAGATGTGTATTGTCTACTATCTACCATCTTCGTTTATTTATGGTGTATAGCTGTTGCTTTTTATTGTTTAGGTCGTGCATCCTTGTTGCAGTGACAGTGGCTTGTCGCTTCGGCTCAGCTGAAGTCATTGCTTCTGCAGCCTTGCATAGGCTGCGACAATATACAAGTCTCCAGGTCACGTGCAGGCAAAAGCCTCGGCCAAACGTCAATTAAAGGCGCATCTGGCTGGAGGTGAACACTTCACTTTCCCCCGTGATCCTGCAGTATCAAGCATTCAGAACAAAAGGAATGGTTATTCCACAGGCACAATAATCGGTTACATATCTGCGCGCCTCCTCTCACCATGGCTGCCGACTCTGCCGAAACGGCGCCTTCCCTACCTTACCATGAACCAGACATCATCACAATCCTCGTCCTCACTTCGTTTCTGCTACTACTGAACGTTGTCAATTCCATATTCGACAAGATCCTTTACTGCGGTCTCCTCGGCCAAATTGTCGTCGGCATCGCATGGGGCACTCCAGGCGCGAAAATACTTTCGCCAAGTGTTGAAGATGCGGTGGTGCAGTTGGGATATCTGGGGTTGCTATTACTTGTGTTTGAAGGTATGGACGGCTCCCCTGTTTCCGCCTTGCTTTTGGCGCGTTTTCTAGACTTCCAGAATTTATGCTACACATGCTAAGTCACGTGGATAGGTGGCCTACATACCTCGTTCCAATCGCTAAAAGCGAATCTACTACTATCTTCTAGTGTCGCATTGACGGGAATCGCGCTGCCAGTAGGCCTCTCGTATACTCTCCAAGGCCTACTCGACGCAACGCCATTGCAAGCTTTTGCTGCGGGAGCAGCATTGTGCTCAACCAGTCTTGGCACTACGTTCACGGTTCTAGCGTCGAGCGGTTTGTCGTCCTCCAGACTGGGCGTTGTGCTGACGAGTGCAGCTATGATGGATGATGTCGTGGGACTCGTCATGGTGCAGGTGATTTCTAACTTGGGTGGTAGCAATTTTAGTTGGGGGGTTGTTGTGCGCCCAGTTCTTGTGTCGGTAGCCTTTGCACTGGTTGTCCCTGTCGCTTGCCTCTTTATTGCGAGACCTGTTACTCTATGGATCAACCAGTATCGCGAAGCTCATTCGAATGAGGCCCTGGACAAGCTTTTGCGGAAGCCTCAGGCAGCCTCTGTGCTGCATACTCTACTCTTGGTTGGCCTCGTTGCTGGCGCAACTTATGCTGGGACTTCGAACCTGTTCGCCGCGTATATCGCTGGAGCAAGCATCAGTTGGTGGGATTCTGAAGTGTCTCATCCAGTTGTCAAGACGATAATGCATGGAGCTGCAGTTGTTGGTGAACAGAGTACGGTACCTGCTGATCCTTCTCCAGAGTCGCCAAACGGCTCACAAGGCTCTGATAATATCGATAACTTTACGCAGAATACATCCACCTCCAAAGCCAAAGAAGAGCCCCAAAACTCCTCGGAAACACGACCCGTTGAAGCATCGAGTACTTGCAATGACGACGAAGACACATCCGGATCCGCCATCTATCACCGATACTACCACCCCGCTGTTTTTAAAATTCTCCAACCGTTTTTCTTCGCATCCATCGGCTTCTCTATTCCAGTCACCCGCATGTTCAGAGGCGCTATCGTATGGCGCGGTTTCGTCTACACCATCCTGATGCTTCTCGGCAAAATCACCTGCGGCCTCTGGCTCGTCCGGTTCTCCATTGCACCAGCCAAAGGCAATGTAAGCCGCGTGTGGTCCAAACTAAAACAGCTATGTGTTCCACATTTCTGGTCTAGAAGCACAAGCGCAGCAACGCCTAGGCTAAGCAGCGCAAGAGAAACGACTACGAGCGCATCGACACGCGCCTCGCCAAACCCGCCAAAGCCGTTTTCACTTCATCCTCCCCTTATCATCGCTCTTGCAATGTGTTCACGTGGCGAAATTGGATTCCTTATATCAGGTGTTGCGGAATCCAGAGGCATCTTTTCCTCGCCCAACGATGTCTCGACCGACTCGTCGGACATCTTTCTTGTGGTGACGTGGGCGATTGTTTTTTGTACGATTATCGGCCCCTTGGGTGTTGGAATGTCAGTTCGGAGGGTGAAGATACTGGAGGAGCGCAAGAACCGAGTGCATCAAGGGAGTGGGAGGGACGTGCTTGGTGTTTGGGGTGTCGAATGAAGAGAGTGAGGTGTGTTTGCCTTGAGAAATGTATGTAAACATGGGGATTCTTTTGGATAGATAAACTACATGCCCGTAAGAAAGTACAGAGAAAAACTTTCTGAGGTTTATGTGGGTGCTCTTTTGGGAAGACATGACATAAGAAGTGCATCGCAACAGATTTTATCCGATAACATTGGTGTTCACGGTACTACTGTTACTTCCTCAATGGATTTATTCAGCGTCTACATAGTGAAAGGATATCCATAAATAATGTCCGACGGGTGATCACTCCTGTCACGTGTGTTTATTTTCATGACACTCACCATAGCACATTCACTCAGATCCGGGACCATCTTAGCAACAATTTTCCATGCGCCATGTAAACACTCTTCCTGCCAAAAACTCTGTCGGCTTCCGTTCCGCCTCGATTTAAGTCACTCGTTTCTGCAAAACCGACTTATCAACACTCTTTTGGCAATCACTGCTTGTTACACTCTGAATCCTACGCTCAAGATAAACACACTCTCTTTCTTCCTCTTCTACATCTCCTTCATTTTCCTTTCAACCGCCTCCCCTATCAGCCATCCAACTTACCTGACTGCACTCTGCGCTTCGACCACCCAAAGGTCTGGAAGTCGAACGTCGAAGCCATAGTCCAGAAGGACTGGGAAAAGGTCAAGCAACGTAAGTCTTGGGCTTCAATGAGCCAGATAATTGAATACATATCTCCCTTCCTTCCCCTTTCCCTCAATTACCCTTTCCGATAATAAGGAAAAGACGAAACTGACAGGCGCGATACAAAGACCCAACACATCCGGTTCCTGCATCGACGTCACAACCACCGTCGCAGCATGGACACAGCACCTGCAGCCGCTTGCCGCATCCAATCTTAATGTGTAACTTGATTCTCCGACTATTACGAATGCGCGTGAAACGGATAGTGCGGGGTTGGGGTGGTTGACGCGGTTTTTGCGCGGGTGTGGTGAGTGTAGTGTTGATTTTGTGAATATATACTGGTACTTTCTTCCCTCTCTCTTTTTCATTCTTTGTACCTTTCCAACGACTAACACCCGTTGTGTTCAGGTACGGCGTCGCCAACGTGCAGTCATCCAAAGCGCATATCGATGCGGCGAGAAAGGTAGTGCAGGGTCGGCCGATTTGGATAACAGAGTTCAAGCCTGAGGGGACGGTGGAGCAGATTCGCCGTTTCCTGGAGGAGGTCATACCTTTTATGGATGAGAGTCCACATGTGCATCGGTATGCGTATTTCATGGCTACGCCCGAGGGGGGGGGTTCTTGGTTGATGGGAATGGCGGGGGGTTGAGTGAGATTGGGAGGACGTTTGCTTTCTTCCATGGGCACTGAACATGTGGTGATGATGCAGATGGTAGATTAGATAGGTATGGGCTATAGTATGCGGGATACATGGAGGCGGTATACATGGGATGTGCTGGAAGACTCGTCATAGATTTGTGGTGTGAGCCTACCGCTTGGTATAAAAATGAAGGAAAAAGAAGGATTCAAACCAAATGGAGACATATATTCAAGTACTGCAATATCTCCTGTTTTGCATGCATTTCTACACCACATGCACCCTTATCCCCCTGGCGTCCAAGGCTGTCCTATGGCTTTCCTAAATCCACCCTCAAACACATCAATCGTCTCATTCATACCCATCCCACTCGCAATGGCCAGCTGCAACATGATCCTCGCCTGAATTGGATGCACGAACCCGGATTTGGCGAAACTGGGTCTGCGCAGAGGACTGGAGGGGCCAAATGGACTTCTCGTCCCGACTACGATCTGTAAGCCCTTTTCCAACCCTTCTAATATTTCATCTTGACCATTGGGTATTCCTCCATTACCCGTCCCTGCAATTACTACGCCATGGGCGCCATTCGCATGCGCATCGAGTACAAGTTTACCATCCAATTCGCGGGCTGCATACAGGATATCTACTTTGGGCAGACGGGGAAATGATACATAAGACGACACAGTGTTGATGTCAAAGTAATGCTTGAATAGCGGTTGACTAGGTGAATTGTAAAAAACAGGTAAACTGTTTATAAACAGGCCCAAGTCGCCGCCGGCATTTGCACCAAAAGCATCGGGATTCGTAGAGTGCAACTTCGTAACCCAGTAGCCGGGGATAATGCGCGCATTGAAAGCAACCATGACGCCTCGGTCACGTGAGGCAGGGCTTGCAGCCAACATGACGGCATCGAAGAAATTTGCATCGCCTTCGTAGGAGAGGTGCGTGAAAGGGCGCATGCTACCTGTGGCGACGATGGGCTTGCCGCAGTTTACTAGGCTGTCCATTAGGAAAGCTGTTTCCTCGAGGGAATTGGTCCCATGGGTGAATACGGCGCCCAAGATGTCGCTGTCGGGAGAACAGAGAGCGTCGTGTGCGAAGCGCGTCATGTTCATGACGAGGGCGTCGTTGGTGCCTGTGGACCCATTGCCTTGAGTTGTCCAGTTTGATACGGCAAGCTGTGTGTGATTAAGTAGGTACGGGTTTCGGGCGATTATGTCCTCTCCTGTTATGCCGATTTGTCCGTATTGAGTGTCATCGAGAGCGCCGTAGATGGATCCTCCTGATATGGTTCCTCCTGTGAACAAGATGCTGTGGTATATTATTAGTGGGAGTCATAGTGTCAGAGGCGATTATACGCACAGAACCTTGGGTAAGGAACTGTTTCCACCAAGCCATGTCAGACCAAGGCGTTCGCTCGCTGTAGTTGTCTGGCGTCGTGCAATGGGCTCAGCAGTTGTGGGTACAGCACTGAGGATAGCACTAAGAGCAGTGGCAGCAACCAGACTGAGGAGATGCATTATTCAGGACAATAAAGCGCTCTCAACAAACTGCTATCCCTGAATTCGAAGTCAAACTTTATATATTCCTATGCTCATTGCACCAACTCGGCCAAGTTCCCTGCAATCATCCAATGCCACAGTATCGGTGACAGGTAATCGTGTGCCGTAAGCATTGAGAACGACATCATGCATACAGAGTATTGGCACTATGGTGAATGGGGAAGGTGTATGTAGCATTGTGAGAGGGTGCTGATAAAAGTCATTATCGTGCATGGGTTGGAGTCTTTGGAGGAGCGAGGCTACCAAGCTGCAAGCAGAATTGGCAGGCAGGGGGTAAGGTTTCCATCCGCGGCTCCGGCGAAACCGTGCGCCTCCATCGATAGAGCTAGCCTATCTTAGAGTTAACGTCGTGCACGGTGATATACTGAAGAATGCCTGGATATACCGAGAAATCGGTCTATGTAAAGTAGAGAAAGCTGGAGGGCACGAGAGTTATGAGCTTTGCCAAAACTTCGACCACGTGACTTGGAAGTTGGGCAAAAAAATCAAGTCGTAAAACAAAAACATACGACAGCGGGGATTCGCTAGTGGTCACCCACCTAACTACTAATCCGCCGGTAAACTGCTTGTATAGGGCAGATCGGACGGGATGCCTAATTCTCAGTTTCCAATGGTCGTATGTGCTACATTATTGTATCTAAGTTTAAAATATTCGCAAAAAATGACGTACAGAAGCAAGTCAGAGTTTTGAAGGGGCTCACGTGATGCTATCGATATTCAAAGCTTAGCACTACCGCACGGATAGAAAACAACTACTTTGCCCACCCTTTCGCTCACTACTTAAAGGTGCAGAAAAAGCTAGTGGACAAATACACTATAGCAAAGAATCTATTCTTGAAGTATTGCAGATATCTGAAGGCATATGTAAGCCCAGAAGTACCATGTATAGTCACGTGGTTACTCACTGACTAATAATGCTGTATTTAAACTTGCTCCTATCATCATACATATCAAAATACACAATACTTCACACACTCAACTGCTTACAGCATATATCTAGAGTTTGTTTCTCACAATTATATAACGTGAGTGTATAGCGAGATTGCCAGTACGAATGAGCTCGTTTTTAGTGAGAAATCACCCGGCCCGTGCGCGAACATCCAAAATCTGGTGGCGAGCCCATACAAAATATCAAAATTGTTGAATGGACTCTATTGGCTAGCCAGCGCTTGGTGTTAGCAAGATGTCTAAGTCAATACAGCTAGTTGCACGGTGTACACAGCGTGCGGGTAAGTGGGGGTGGCAAGTAACCATGGTTCATTGCTATCTCTGTTGTACGTTCAAAGGAAAAAGGGTTGATGTACTCCTGGATCCGTGCACAGGTATCCGTGGGGAACCGGAGTCACGCGATCACTCCCTCAGTGCCTGATTTAGGTTCGGACAAAAATATCAACACCAAGATAATGAAATATATTACTGAAACTCGTGATGCCATATATTTGTATATAAAACAAAATATTGACGATTTTTTTGTTGTTGCAACTACCCGTTGAAGTCGTTTTTTCCTTCATGTTCGATAATTGGTCGCACCACCTCGATCACCCCCAGCACCCACCTATTGATCATTCCAATAGGGAGAGCCTCCCACTCTACCAACCACTGCCTCTCAGAATACTCTACGGTAAATCTAGGAGTGAACTGCTTCGTCACGTGCCTCCGTATTCAGAGCCAGGTGTGCTCAGAAGTATTCACATCTGGAGAGTGGCTAGGCTACATCATTTTTTCGACGCCCTGTATACTAAGATAGCCATTGGCGATACAAGACTTATGAGAAGGAGCCTCATCTTTAAGTGATATACAGGGTATACCACGACGTTTGAGTGAATTGATCCATGGGGCTACCTTTTTGAGATCCCCTTCACGGTGGCGATATCCATCAATACCACCTTTTGGCTTTATATCACGGTGATATTTGTGTTTCTTGGTATACTGCAGCTTCTGCGTATAGTTCTGGAAGTTGATATCGAGTTTGCCAAGCTCGTGGAGGGCGGCGCGGGCCTGTTTTTGCAGGCGGTTCGACGATGTTCGAGTGAATATATTCTCTGCTGCTAACGCTACCTCAGCCTCCTCTTTCTCCTCTTTTGTCCAGCGATAGTAGACGTGGCAAGGGCCTTTATGATCGTATCTGAAGGCTCCACAGAATTGGAGACAGCAGTCGCGACGGTTGCGGTCGTGACGGACGTCGTCATCATAGATCTCATCGTCGCGAGCCCATATTCTGATCATTCCTCGCTCTTCTCCTACTCTTGTTAGGGTCTCATCAGCAAAAAACCCTTTCTAAAGTCAAATCCAAGCCCATAACCAACCTTGCATTGATCAGAATTATGCTTGAGGGCCCATTGAAGACGCTCACGGCGCTGGGTAGATGTTAGAGGAGGCTTCCACCCTGACTTTCTCCTCTTATATCCAGCCTCGTACATCATATTTTTGAATGTTGAGATACTTAAACGAGGCACGATAGACGCGAAATTATTGTGCACCATCGCTTGCCAGGCCTCCTGCTCACGGTGGTGCTGCTCTTGAGTAGTGATGCGGATGATCTCATCCTTCTATTCACGCGTCAAGAGCTCAGACCTTCCACGCGCAACGTCATCAGGACATAAGGCAGGATCCCATAAATCAAAGCTTTTAGACTCTGGTTTATCCTTTATACGACTCAGCGTCTTCGATATGGTCCACTGGGGGCGGTGGAGGGCACGCGCGAGGGGGTATTGTGAAGCATTTCCAAAGAGGACAGAACCAGCGATGAATGCACGCGTTGTTGGATGAATTTTAGTGCGAGAAGTTTTTGCAATCCTTTTCTGAGGTATCTGCTTGTATTAGAGAGGTTTACGGCAATTCAGAACCATGATTAGACGTTGTGGTGGTGATATGTTTTGAGATACGGTATCTACTTGGTGTGGGGCGCACGGGCCTGATTCCTTACTAAAAACGAGCTCCTTCGTACAGATTATCGCCCTTCATAATGTGGATTCCATATTGACGCTTGAGGTGACTCTATGTCTGAGGTTCCGAAGTCGCCGCACTACTAGTTCGCTATCCCGGTCATCTCGCTAATTGACCGTCCTGGTCAGCTCCTGTGGAACCTGTCGTTTGTATCGCCTTCATGATCACCTCACGTGTCTTGTTGCGATTATTTAGCTTTTTTCTTGGTATGTTTGAGGAAAAAATTGAGAGTGTATTGCACGGCGCATCTGGCGTAGAGGCAACAACTCTTTGGAAATTTCTAGGGATGCATGGGGTAGTCCAATTGCAACGCTGCTGATTGGGCCCTCTCGCGTAGCAATACCCCTCCTCATTACTATTATTGTTTCCACTTTCAGAACCCATCTTGTCAAACAGATCTTACGAACAAATATATTCTCGCAAGCCAAAATTATCCATCTCATCTTCTGTCCAAGATGTCCGACACCAACGTCCTCAGCTTGATCTCCGAGACTATCGCCATTCTCGAGACCACCGCGAAGCAATACAATATTGTCAACGGTGACAAAGGTCTCCCAGAAGCCTTCCATGAAGCAGGTCGAGGGTTGATCCTTGTTCAGGCTGCTCTCCAGACGGCCGACACTCAACTACGCGGACGTAGCCTAGCCGGAGACGTCCACGGCGCCTTGAGCTCCCTGGAGGCCTGTACCACAAAAGCAAAGCTGTCCGAGAGCATATTCAAGGACATCGCTAAGACGCCGAAGACTTCGAGATTCGAGCGTTACAAAGTGGCCGTACAACAAGAGGGCAAAGGGCAGACAGTGGAGGTCTTGACGTTAGAGATGATGGAGGACGTATGTGCCCTGGCCGAGAACGGTACAATTAGAGCAAAAATGGAAGACCAAGTCAATGGATTACGTAATGCGATCGATAAGTTGTCAAAGATGGAACCGTCAGTGCCAAAGAAAGGATCGAGCAACACCTTCAACAACTATGGCCCTGGGAACCAATTCAACAGCCCTGGCGGTACTCAAAATAACAACACAGGCAGTGGCAGTCAGTTCCTTGGTAATTTCAGTGGGCCTGTGCATTTTGGCTCGAGGGGACATATCTGAAGATATATGATCGGAGATTGATTGATTCGGCTGCGAATCAAATCAGATGTGTAAACTGTCAAATTGAACGCGTTGGCAGTAACAATGATGGCATTGCTTCTAAGATCAGTGAAATTTACCACCACATTGCTGCTCGCTGTCGCATATTTCTGCATCTGCTTGGCGGTAAGGCCCTTGTGCAACTGGCTAAACCCAGAAAGCTGTTGAATATCCTGTACATACTTCTCAAGCTGCGCGAGTGCTTCTATTCGGTTCGTAGACGCCGTCTTCTGCGTTCCGCCGTCCATAATGTCCATGACAGGCTTATGTACTTCTAACAAAAGATTCTCGTATCGCGCACACAGTTCAGGACTGACAGCCTTTAGTTCCAAGGTGTTGCTTTGATCATCCATAAGAAGATGAAGGATTACTCCACGCCCTTGCTCTAGTACCTCCAAGGCAGCTTCCGGACCCTTTCCTTTCTGTAGAGCGAGAGTGTAGGAAGTTGTAGCTAGTCCAGAGAAGTACGAGACAACGTACTGTTGATCCTAATGGTCTAGAGACCTATTATGAATGTAGGGTAGCAGATTCATTGGCTCCAATATGAGATTGTATACACTATCGAAGCGCTGTTGACTCTGAAGCAACTGAAGGGCGTGAGTGGAAGCACGCAGACAGATGAAGGGAGTGGCATTCTTGCATTTCCATGCGCGTTTAGTTATTCGAATGGTCTCTTCGAGGTCACTCATCGCTCTTGTTCGCTTATACTGATTGCTGAGCTGGATTGCTAGGATGATTAAGAATGCTGTGAGGTTTAGATGGTCGTTAAGCGTGACTTGCACAGGCTGACGTGTTACTCGAATGCCCTCTTCGAGATTGATTATCGCTCCTATGCGCTCATATCGGACTGCAAGCATCACCCCAAAATCGTTTAGTCTCGACGCGTAGTTTTCATACTTCTCTGGCGTTATTGCTACAGCGTACCTCCCTTTCTCGATCGCTTCTTTAAGGTCTTCTCGTCGTCCCCAGCGCTGGAAGAGCTGAATCTTTAGCACAGCATAATGCATATATAGCGCTGATTGTACTTTATCTGCTACTCGGCTCAGAATATGCCTACATTTGTTGAGCAATAGCGTGTCGAAGTTGCCTTGGTCGTCCATAGTTATTATGTAGAATACAAAGCATTGCAGAGCAAGTAGTATAACATGTTTCATAAGCAAATTGCTCACTCTCCACCACCATGTTAACATTACTATCATCTTACACACTTTTATCACAACTTTTTAAAAGTTATAGTAAACCAATTTATTCTATAGAACTATTGCTATCGCTTACCTCTTCTGTTTCTACTGTATAGGTACGCGCATTATGTCCAGTCTCCTTACAACCCCCGCACCATCTCTCTCCTCACACCCTCTTCGACGCGCCCTCGCCGTCGCCACGACTGCTACCCGCCTGTTCAGCTAATATTTCATGTACCTCGCTAACAGTAAGAGTCTCACCTGTCCGTAAGTATCGCGGCTTTCGACCCCGGCGCTTTGTTAGCTCTTCAATTACACTCCGCATGCGTGCCTGTTTCTATTGTAATACCACCATATTATGTGCTATTTGCTGGGCACCTTTACTTAGCTGCCGTACCTGCTCATCTACAGAACTTGCAGAAGAAATAGGTCGCTTTCTTATCCTCTGTCGAATGAGCATACTTTGAGCCTCGACCTCCTTCGCATTACGTGGTGTTTTCGCCTCCCAAGCGACGTTGTCTTGCTTCGGGGGCGTTGGCGTACGCAACCTCACATCAAGCCTTGAAATCACAACTTGTGGGCTGTGTGGGACTAGCCCAGCGCCCCTGAAGCCTGTTCGAATGTTCTTCTCTGAGATTGCCTTGTTGTGAGCAGCTTTAAAAGCAGGGAGAAAGGCTTCTTGCTAACGTAGTGAGTACGGTTGATCGCCAAGGCTGAGATCTCTTCGCTGTTGAAAAGAGAGGAACAAGATAGAGAGTAGCTAGTATACTATCACTACAGAAGAAACTCTTGTGGGAGTATCGAAATCCCAATACAATTCTTTCACTGCCGTTTGTATGCTAGCCCAATCTGGCTAACCCAGTGTGGGTGCTCGAAACGGGTTAGTGCCAGCTACTCCCAAAACTACAGTCGCCGTACGCGCGCTTTAACGGCGAGAAGCAGGCAACATCTAGAAGCTGGAGCAAGTGTGACGAGTGTACAAACATACAAAGAAGGATTATATTTTTCTCTTTACAGTGATTTTAGGATTCAATTAAGATATGACTCTCATGACCATCAATAATAAGCAATCTGTACCCCCTAATAGTATGACGCTTTGAATGTGCCCCAAAATGATTTAGCCAGGCAATTGCAAGCAGATTGTTTGTCCATCCATATGGGCTAACTTCAAGAGTCTAATAGCGAGGTAGATCTTGAAACCAGGTGTTGATAAAGACCTTACCCGCAAAGATAACGAAGGGTAGGATCTGGCGACCTAACGCTCTAACGCCTTGAATCACAGTTTTCCACGAGTTTCTGAGGCTGTGATAACTGACTGTGATAGAAGCTTGCCGATCACAAAGCCAGTCTCGTCGAAGTTGTAGATATCATTGTCGCGAATCCCCCACTTCTCTTTTGTGTTTCTCACCAAGTTGAACTAGCGCTGAATAGCTGCTAGATCCTTGCAGGCAGCTCACAAATCACCATATGAACGGCTCCAGCGTGTTCTGAGCTCAGTAGTACGCATAACAAAGCTGTCAACCCAGTTGTTGCCAGTAGGCTTGCCGCCCCACTGCTGAAGTAGTTTATTTGCCATATCTCGAACGATAGCTTTCTTAGGCGCAAATCCTCGTTCAGACTCTTCAAGAACACGTCGAACTATCGTCTCCTCCTCTAGCTTATCTAGAAACTTTGAGTTTGCCTCGCAATCACGTCGAGAGCGCTTCCTAGTAATTCAGTCCGATAGGACCCTTCGAGGTACGTTGTAGATTACTGCAGCGCGTCTCTGGCTTGGATCACCCTGAGAAAGGATTTCAAATAAAGCAAGCTGTACTTCTGCTTCGGTATAAGAGGATTTTATATCGTGTGTTTGATGCATTACACATTGTTGTGTTGATGTTAACGTGGTGGTGGGACGTGAGCAACTCTCTTATGAAACATGTTAACATAACAGAGATATAGAAGAGTAATACATATCTCTAACAAGAATTTCATTTCTGCAAATGTCAAATGAGTAGCTTCTTAATATTGTATCTCAACAACTTCAACCAAATTTGTTCTTGAATTCAATGTTGGACTGCAACTAGACACAGATATTGATGATCGATCTCTTCGTGGAAGGGTATATTTGGCCATATAATACACAACTCTTGTACATGGGTTACATCTTGCCTCCAGTAAGCTCCTCGGCAAGCTTTTTGACTCGCTCCTTGGCGAGACCAACACCTTCGCCGCCCTTGAGCTTTTGTAGCATATCGCCGACGCCTTCGGGCATAGGTCCGTGCCATGGACTGAGCCCCTCGTTGCCTGCATGTCTCGGGCCCATGTTGCCTCTCATATCCCAGCCCATGGGCGACTCTTCTGTGCCAAAAGCTTTATCAATAGCCTCGTCCAGTTGTTGTTCGTCTACAATGAATTCGCGCGCATTGGTGTACAGGTCGTGGAGACGCGATGCGCGCATTGAATCTACTTTGGCCATTCGTCGTTGGTAAGCTCTGCTGCGAGCCTTGGAGATGTCTTTTCGCGGGGGCAGATTGTTTGTGAGAAAGTCGCGGATGCCCTTGGACACAGAGTTCTCGGTCAAGATGTCGACTTCGCGGCGGGGCGCCATGGCCAACTCGCGCCTCTGCGCTCCAATGGCCTGGATCTTGGCCATGTACTGTGCCTCTGATGCGACTTTTCTGTCGTGCAGCTGCTTGACACCCTCCTTCAAGTTTTCTCTCCTTTTGTCCGCCAGCCGTTGCTTGTACAGCCGGTATTCGGCATCTCTGCTATGTGGGCCCGGCACTTTTACTTCCTTGGGCTCCCGTACGGTCTTTCCCAAGAAAACGTCTGATTCCTTAGGGTGTTTGTTCCTCGTTTTGAATATATCACGTGGGGTGGGCAGGTGACCTTTTACTATGGGTTTGGTCGGGTAGGTGGGTTGCAATGGCTTGGGGACTTCGACATAATTTGGAGATTGCGGGCCAAGGGCGAGTGATGGTGGTGTAGAGGAGAATGTGCGGCCACTCAGGCTGGCACCGGACCTATTGAGGGTCGCGGCAGGTGAAGGAGACGTCCAAGCAAAACGGACGGGTATCCGTGGCGGCATTGCGATGGTGGTGAGGGAGCCAAAGCAATGCGGAGGTGCGGGCGTGGTGTTGGTCGGCCTGGCTGTCTTCGAAAATGTCGGTGCCAAGCCGGCTTAGCCCCACCCAGACTAGCTCCGCCTCTCAAAAAAAGTTGCCCATTCCCATGCTCACGACCTTCCTTCACTCTTCGCCCTTCCACCTCTTGTCAATCCCCCCAAAGGAAGCAGAGCCAGAATGGGAGTCCACAAGAAAGAAAAAAGCCGCCGCGAGCGCGAGGGCAAGGCGCACGATGGCATGGCCAATGTCAAGGTCAAGGGCACCAACTTTTATCGGTATGTATACATCTATACACTACTATGCACCATGGAGATGCTAACAGCTTCTAGCGATGCGAAAAAAGTAAAAGTGCTCAAGCGCCTTACTGACGGCAAGGCCGAGCGCAATGCCAAGGGAGACATCACAAAAGCTGCCGTCTACCAGAGCCGTGATGCGCCTGTCGCCCGCGTAGAGCCCAATCGCAAGTGGTTCAATAACACGCGAGTGATATCTCAAGATGCCCTCGAGAGCTTCCGGTCCGCTGTTCAGGCCCAGGCCGCCGACCCCAGCACATATCTCATGAAGCGCAACAAGCTGCCCATGAGCCTGATCGAGACGCCCGGCCAAATTCCTGGTCTGAAGCAGCACGCGGCCAAGATTGCCGTCGACAGCCAGCCTTTTTCAGAGACGTTTGGCCCCAAGGCTCAGCGGAAGCGACCAAAGCTTGACTTCAGTTCCATTGAGGATCTTGCGGGCCGAACCGATAGCATGCACGAAAACTACGTTGAGCGCCTTGAACAAGCCAAGCTACTGTCAGGTACCTCGGGCGAAGAAAAGGAGGGTGACAATGACATTCCCAATGGCGAGCTCACATCGGCTCGAGAATTCATCTTCATGAAGGGAACCTCGAAGCGCATCTGGAACGAACTCTACAAGGTAAGAGTCTTCACCCAACGTGGCCCTAGCTCCCCGCTGACCCTTCTCTGCTCAGGTCATTGATTCCTCCGATGTCATCCTGCACGTCCTAGATGCCAGAGATCCAGACGGTACACGGTGTCGGTCAGTTGAGAAATATATTCGCACAGAAGCCCCCCACAAACACCTGGTCTTTGTCCTTAACAAAGTCGACCTAGTGCCCTCCAAAGTAGCTGTAAGTCTCTTCCCCAAAACACCTCCCTTCCGCTATCCACACCCTCCTTAAGTCAAGGACCTTTTCTTCTGCAATGATTACGGTTCTGTTACAAGTTGGGAAGAGCAAAAGTGGCTCGCCGGCCCAAAATCGTTTTGATTGCGGGTCGATTGGCAACCGTCTTGGTTGTCAGTCAATAGAGCCACGCGTGATTCGTTTGAGTTGAGGACCGTCTCTGCACTTGCAGCTTTATGGCGGTACTCTTAGTAATGTTTCACACATTCCATTGTCGATACGCACAACTTGCTGTTTCATCAATGGACAAGCTAACACCACTTAGGCCGCATGGGTACGCCATCTGAGTCGTGAATTCCCAACACTTGGTATGTTTCGTTCTTGCTATGCCATAGACCTGGTTCATGAACTGATCACAAGGGCAGCTTTCCACGCCTCAATCAACAACAGCTTCGGCAAGGGATCTCTCATCGCTCTTCTCCGTCAGTTCAGCTCTCTTCACAGCGACCGCAAGCAAATTTCGGTCGGCATGGTTGGCTACCCAAATACTGGAAAGTCATCCATCATCAACACTCTTCGAAAGAAGAAGGTGTGCGTTGTCGCGCCTATTGCTGGTGAGACCAAGGTGTGGCAGTACATCACTTTGATGAAGCGCATCTACATGATTGACTGTCCGGGTATTGTTCCACCCAACCAAAACGACACAGACGAAGATCTCCTGCTGCGTGGCAGTGTTCGTGTAGAGAATGTCGAGTACCCGGCACAGTATATCGAGGCAGTTTTGAAGAGAGTTCAACCAAAACACCTCCAAAGGACTTACGAAATAAAGGAGAAGGACTACGAGAATGATGCTGTACGGTTCTTGGAAGTATTGTGTCGAAAGAGCGGTCGTCTGCTCAAGGGAGGCGAGGCTGACATTGACGGTGCTGCCAAGATGGTTCTTAACGACTGGATAAGAGGAAAACTCCCCTGGTTCACTCCACCACCGTTCAAGGAGGGTGAAGAGACTGGGCCTATCAATGAAAAGCGTGATGGCAAACTCGGCGAGATGAGCAAAAAGCGCAAGCGTGACGGCGAGAGCCAGGCCACTGGAAGTGTGGCAGCGACTACCGATGCAAGCGGCGCAGCTCAAGACCAGATCAACGATGACGACGACGATGAGTTTGGCGGCTTCAGCGAGGATGACAACGTGGAAGATGATGACAAAAATTCGGAAGACGAAGAGGGCGGTGCCGTACTCGAGGGCGCCGAGGATGACGCAAGCGAAGACGATGAAGCTGTGGAGCAAGAGCTCGCTGCCATATCAGAGGCGCTCACAAAAGCAAAGAAGCGCCAACGGAAAACATAATGACCATTAAAAGAACAATAGTTTTGATTTAAATGATACCCCAACATTACAATGCATCATCACAATGCACAGACCAAGTTCATCGATTTCATTCTCGGCCCCCGGAAAGCATGAGTTCACACGCAGTAACGAGTAGTCTTACTATTAGGAAATAAAGTGTATTCATTCAAACGTAGTTTGCAGTTGGAAGCGCCGCTATCACGAGACAATCAATGAAATAAGATTTACGCTGCGCACTCGTGCCTACTGAAAAACGATTTCACATCAATAAAGTGTCTACTCTAAAATGAAGGCCCCTCTTATTTTTAGCAAATACCCCGATCCTTCGAGACAATATCATAAACAACTACAGGAATAGTCTTCAATCCGAACGCCTCGTACCCTCTACCGACATAGTAGCACTTGGTGTTTCGCGATGGCTTCGTCTCACTGAAGACTGGTGTTCTGCGTCAGTTTTTCTCATGACATATTGGTGTTTACTGTCCCAAGCTGATTGGAATTAGTACCTTGTGTGCTGGGGTCACTTTCCCACGTGTCAAATACGTCTAATATCGTCTTTGCAATCGCTTGAGCAGGGCGAACAGAAAGTTTCACCGTCTGGGACACGTAAGCATCCAGTACATATTATGGTGTAGTACCACGTGATCAGGCTGCAGGTATATATAGTATTCCTTTTCTTTTCAGAGTAGATAGGCACCTTTTTTACGCATCACAATACAGCGATTAGATTTTAGCTCTATTCTACTAGCTCGATTGCGGGTCGCTGCTTGATCTTTTGAGCTCGATCTCGTATCGTGCCACAATATATCAAACGAACTCTGATCCCTTCTGTAACGGGTCGAGTCCTATCGGACTGCGCAGGCAACTACAGTGCGCCCACCGCCCCAAAAAGGCTGGCACAAGATATCAGAGCTGCTGATATCATTGCGTAGTTGATACATAAGATAGCCGCCGCTATCTGTACTGTGATGGGCTGTCCAGCCCGTCACACCTTCATCTATAAAACCCACGGCAGTATGGATAAGTCAAGCTCTCTGGTAAAACTTGCACAAAAGATTCTTCAAGAGGTAGAGAAGGTGGAAGCTAGTGACAATGGCGAGGGGTCAACTGACACTCTATTTGAAGCAACGCAAGAGTTGCAAACGTCTCTACTGACAGCATTGGAGCTGCTTGAGTAACACCAGATCCGCTGCCAATGTCTCGCTTGTTTGAAATGGCTAGCGAGATTTGAAATCTTCAATCATGTTCCTACTGATCTCAATCCTATTGCCTATACGGGCCTCGCGGCCAAAGCGAATGTGCCCGTCTGGCGGCTGCAGTCAGTTGTGCGGATGGTCATGACGGATGGGATTTTTTTCGAACCCTCACCCACGCAAATTGCCCACACCCAACTATCAGCATCATTCGCAGAGAATAGCGCTCTACAAGACTGGCCTTTCTTCATAATGACTTGCCAAACTCCCGTGGCATACCAGTTTACAGAAGCAACAGTGAGATGGCCCAACTTGGTAGCCAAGCACAAGACAGCGTTCAGCCTGGCCCTGAACACCGACTTGACTTTTTTCCAGTACTTAGAAACCCATCATGACATGGCCAAGGCATTTGCAGGTTATATGCATGGTCTAAATCGGAGCGGAAGCGGCAGTCTCCAGCACCTTGTCGATGGCTTCGACTGGGCCAGCCTGGGCGAAGCAAACATAGTCGACGTTGGCAGGTCGACTGCACACGAATCCATTGCACTAACCTCCACCTTCCCAAACCTTCACTTCACCGTCCAGGATCTCACCGAGGTAATCCAAGAAGGCAAAGCCAAACTACCCCATCTCGCCAGCGCCTCTGTAGCCTGACGCATCAACCTCTCAGTCCACGACTTCCTTCCACCCCAGCAACCTGAACCCAACATCTACTTCCTCCGCAGAATCTTACACAACTGACCCAATCACTAGGCTCACGAAATCCTCAAACACCTAGCCGTCGCCCTACGTGATAGTGGTAACCCCCGCGCCTGCATCCTCATCATGGAATCGATTCCACCTCTCCCCAGCATCCTTCCTCGCGGCCAAGAAGCCTATATGCACGTGCGCGATTTGACTATGGTCCAGCTGTTTGATAGCAAGGAGTGCAAGTTGGAGGATTGGAAGGACTTATTTGCGGGTACCGAGCCGAGGTTGGAACTTAGGCCGTGGAAGCATCCGCCCGGGAGTAATCTGGCGGTTATGAAGGTGGCGTTGGTCGGAGGGGAATGAGTGTTGGAGGGAGTGGTGGTGGGGTAGGGTAGGACTGGTATGAAGGTGGGAATCTTGGGCGTTTGAGTCTGAGAATTTTTATGTGGGAAGGGATTGATGTATTTAGAGCAAGAGGAAAGGTATCTTCTATTCTTTGGGAGTATTATTATTATTAGCGTAAAAGACCACTGAGCCGGACACTTTTTCTTGGCATTGCGAACATCACTTCTAAAGTAACATGCCCCAACCACGTGAGGATTTATTAACTCAGCGAGAAGGTAGAATTACTATTGCTACTCAGGCCTTTCGTACGGGTAAGTTTAAGAGCATACGACGCGCTGCTGCTGTCTACAACGTTCCTTTTCAGCGGCTTTCTGATCGGCTGAGGAAAATCACATTTCGGCCCCAAGCATCCCTAGACCGCCATAATCTTACTACAACTGAAGAGCAAACAATCGTACAATATATCCTTGACATATATTCACGAGGATTTGCCCCCCAACTGTGTGAATTAGCAGATATGGCAGAGAAACTACTGCGCGTACGAGGTGGACAGCCTGTAGGTAAATGCTGGGCAGAGCGGTTTGTGTCGCGTTCGGACGAGCTTAAAACGGCCTTTACTCGAGCAAAGTATCGTTAGAGAATATAACAGGAGAAGGCAGAGGTTATCAACGCGTGGTTCAAGCTCGTACGAGAGATAATTGAGAAGTATGGGGTTCATTCAGATGATATCCACAACTTTGATGAAACTAGCTTTAAGATGGGCGCAATTGGCTCAATGAAGGTGGTTACACGCGCAGAGCGTCGTACGAGGCCTACTCTTGCGCAGCCAGGCAATCGCGAGTGGGTTACAGTCATTCAAAGCATCTGCGCTGCGGGATACGCCACCCCGCCATTCATTATCTACAAAGGACGCGTCCACATCTCTGCATGGTACGAAGAAGCAGGTATACCGTAAAGTTGTTTGCTCTTCAGTTATAGTAAGATTATGGCGGTCTAGGGATGCTTGGGGCCGAAATATGATTTTCTTGGCGGCGAACGGCTCCTTGCAGTACCGTTCTCCCTTTTCGATCTCTTGCTTTGACGTCCACTCCTTTGTCAACCAACAATCGCACAATTGCTTCGTTCCCTTCCCTAGCTGCCGAATGCAGCACGGTCTCCCCGTTCTTTTCCTTCACCTTAACATTGGCTCCACTGTCTAACAGTATATTCACCACTACCTCATTGTTTCCCCTAGCTGCAGAATGTAGTACTGTCTCCCTATCATCGTCCTTCGCATTGACATCTGACCCTCTGTCATCCAACAGTCGCACAATTGCCTCGTTCCCTCTTAAAGCTGCCGAGTGCAGCACCGTCCTCCCACTCTCGTCCGTTGCCTTGAAGTCCGCTCCTCTGTCCACCAGCAGCCGTGCCACCGTCTCATTTTCCTGCCAAGCAGCCAAGTGCAGTCCCGTTTCGCGATCGTTGTCTCTTACCTTGACATCGGCGCCCCTACTTATGAGCAACTGCATTACTCCTATGATCCCTGCTTTAATTGCCCAATGTAGAAAACACCATTTTATTGATTTCCTGAAAATTAGTCGAAACTAGTACTATTCGAAAGCTACAGAGGAGTGAAGCCTAGCGCATACAGCCATACCATCTGCGACGAGATGGCGGCGCCAGCATCGAATATTGGCGATGGTAACTACCCCGACGCGTCGCGAACGCGTCTGGGCGGGGACAACAAGGTGAAAGGGAGAGCCGACAAGGCTAAGAAGGGGACAGGAAAAGGAGAGGAAGACGACGAGATTACCCAATTAATTGCTGAAGGTATACAGGAAGGAGTAGCAGAGTTAGAGAAGGGCGAATCCGAGTTTGCACGCGCGACACTTGTCCGCCTCAAAAAACTTAAATCGTTGCTTGGCACCAGAAAAAAGAACACTATAACAAACAACGAAATCAACAACAGCCTGCGTAAAATCACGCAGCAACTTACAGCAATTGAGGAAAGAACAGCTATAAACATTGAATCTTCAACTACAGCGGTGAAGTCGAGCAAGTCCCTGTCCTGGAGCCAAGTGGCCGCGGGAGGGGCACAACAAAGGCCTAGGATCGAGATCCGACTCGACAAGAAGCCAGACGAACAACCAAAGGCTACATAACAGCAGCTCGAGTGGATCAGGACAGCTATCCATGACGCCCAAGCAATAATAACGCACACAAGATCGACGAAAAAGGTGTCAATTCTAGTCAATAATACAGCCCGGAGAGACCAAATCCTCCAGTCTGGACTACAAGGTCTCGAAGGTGCAAAAGTGATTCGTCAGCCTAAGCTAGTAATGGTTTCGGGAATCCCAATTAGGGAGAACATACAGAACCATAAATGCAGTGACAACGAAGAGTGGATCAAGAAGGTCCAGCAGAGAAACCCAGGAATGCTGATCGACAGAGTCGCCTGGCTATACTCCGACAAAGACCTGACTAGACGCCGAGAAGAAGGCAAGCAGACAAAAGGATCCATCATTCTTAGCATGGCAACAGAGGCTATGCAAAACCTCGTGATCAGACAGGGCCTCCTGGTAGGAGCATAATGGCATCCAGCCAGCATGTGGGACATCTCTCTCACGGATGGACAGTGCTTCCGCTGCCATCAATGGGGCCACAACCAGTCAGTATGCAACGCGCCAAAAGAACTGTGTGGGCACTGTGCGGGAAGCCATTCCTCCAGGGACTGCATGTCTAAGGAAGATGAACAATCTAGCTGTGCTGCATGCAAGCAGAAAGGACACAAGGCCTGGATGACGAAGAGGTGCAGA
>NRSV01000122.1:902-41279 GCA_002286855.1 Bipolaris cookei
AATCGAAAATACGCTCTGCGAGCTATACAACTAGCTCCAACCCATCCAATTACAAAAGCTATTGCAAGGCTACAAAAAACAACCCTGCAACTATCAAAAAACCCAAACAAGACCAGACAACTACGGACTATCACGAGCTCCATCCCATCTACCCAAGAGATAGAAGAGATCATTCCATATCGGTTCAGACCATGGGATTCTCTTAACTACAGTATCTCTATATCAAAGAAATCTAAAGAAGAAGAGGCAGCCACACACAAAGATTATATCCAAACGATAGAGGATAACTCTATAGTAATCTACTCAGATGCCTCCAAAACGAAAGACGGAGATGGGAGAGGAGTAGGCCTAGCAGTCTACAACCTAAACCAAGAAGAAACACACGCAGAGACAAAGAATATAGGCGAGAACCAACTCGTTTATAATGGAGAGCTTAAAGACATTACAACAGCCTTTGAATACGCTGCTAAAACTGCTGCTAAAGACCAAGATATCCACGTCTACGCTGACAACCAAGCTGCGATCTATAGGCTCCAGAGTCTATCAGATAAGCCTGGCCAGCAGTGGGTAATTCGGTGCCAAAAAGCAGCCAAAGCTATCCTAAACAGAAAAGCGAAGATCTTCTTGAAATGGGCGCCAGGCCATACAGATATCGAAGGAAACGAAAAAGCAGACTCCTTAGCCAAGGAAGCTACAAAACAAACACCAAAAAATCACAAACAAGCCTAGCCTTCCTAGGCACCAAGATCAAGCTCCTTCAACGAGCCAGCCAAGCAAAAGAGTGGAGAAAGTACAGGGAAAAAGCAAGAGAGAGAAAGACTAGCTACGGAGTTATCTTCGTGTTACGAACCTGAAGGGAGGAGGCACGGCGGTTAAGTTAAGAAGCATCGACGACCAGTCGACCCAGCCATATGTAACGCGGGGGCACGTATCACGTGACCTCCTCGGTGGCGCATGCCCGAGGAAAGGTCTTGGCAGACCCCTCGTACATAAGCCACCGAGGAATAGTCCTCGCACATAAGCCACCGAGGAATACTCGGGCTCCTCTGACCGAGGGTTACGAGCATCAAAAGTATATAGTAATAGGCATCGAACCCCTAGGGCTCGATGTGTTCAACTTAAGTTACGAGTACAAGTACAATATACGAGTTACTTGCAGAAACACTGTTCATACCACCCTGTCACTTCATCCGCGAAAACCAACCCAAGAGTCTTGACACCAGAAGTCTTATATTACTTCCACTCAAGATCCTACTCTTAACACTTCGATCTAAAGCTCAAAAACCAACTAGCAATCCCTAGAGGCACGAACAGAGATATTTCTAGCTCTTTCTATTCTCTTAAGATAGGACATGGATACTNCCGTCTTTCCACGATTTCTTCAGACCATGGATATGGCCCATTAGCTGCAGACTAAATGGCCGACTCGCACGCAAACATGCAATAGCGCACAGGCTGGTCATTACACGTCCGATTATCATTTCGCCATGCCGTGCTAGTAGTCCACCATAAACATGGTTTCTAACGTAGTTGGCAAGGTTGGGATGAGCATTTGCTAGTTTGCGCTCAATAACGCTTCCCTTCGGGTGGTGGATAGCATCCCATAGGCCCCTGCCCTGCTCGTTGATGAATTCAATGTTACCTGCATTTACACAATCCAATGGCGTAGTGCCCAAAGACGATCTGACAGCTGGAGGCAGAGAAGCACGGAAGGCAGCGAGGATGTCCATGATTTGCGGAAGCTTGTTACAATTAGCAGTCAGACTAACTCATACTGGACATATCGGTGCGTACGCTGACAACAGCTATGCCTCTTAACCCAATTTCTCGCATGAGTTCGGCAACAGCGATGCTGCTGTTACGAACCTGAAGGGAGGAGGCACGGCGGTTAAGTTAAGAAGCATCGACGACCAGTCGACCCAGCCATATGTAACGCGGGGGCACGTATCACGTGACCTCCTCGGTGGCGCATGCCCGAGGAAAGGTCTTGGCAGACTCCTCGTACATAAGCCACCGAGGAATAGTCCTCGCACATAAGCCACCGAGGAATACTCGGGCTCCTCTGACCGAGGGTTACGAGCATCAAAAGTATATAGTAATAGGCATCGAACCCCTAGGGCTCGATGTGTTCAACTTAAGTTACGAGTACAAGTACAATATACGAGTTACTTGCAGAAACACTGTTCATACCACCCTGTCACTTCATCCGCGAAAACCAACCCAAGAGTCTTGACACCAGAAGTCTTATATTACTTCCACTCAAGATCCTACTCTTAACACTTTGAACACCCTCACGATGAGCGACATTGCTATGGACACTCCCGACGCTTCCCAGACCGGAGGATCTTCCGTGCGTGGTAACAAGCCCGACTTGTACCATGGCGACCGTAACAAGCTCGAAGCTTGGCTCCTCCAGGTCGACCGTTTCTTCCACCTCCAGGGAGATCGCATTGAAGACAACGACAAGGTTGTCCTGGCCACCACCTACCTACGAGGTGACGCTGAGAAATGGGCCAATCCGATCATCCAACGTTACATGGACGACAGCATTACAGATGCAGACAACACCACCCTAGTCGAGGACTGGGATGCTTTCAAAACCAAGATGCGACAGAACTTCTCACCATTCAAGGAATCGTTGGTCGCGGAACAAAAGATTCAGGTCTTACGCCAGACCAAGTCTGCCGCCGACTACACGACCCTATTCCAACAACATGCGATCAAGATCGACTGGGACGACAACGCCCTCATGCGCATGTACCGCCAGGGTTTGAAACCCATGGTACGCAGGGAACTTATGAGAAGTGGCGCCAGCATCACCAACCTCAACGAACTCATGGAAGAGGCAATCCGAATTGACAACGATATTTACGAACTTATGTTGGAAGAACGACTGTTTAGCCAGGGAATGCGCACGCAGAACGATCGGCCTCGACAACAGCAAAACCGACGTTCTTACCCTAACACGGGAAAACAACGAAATTATGTTCCCAGGACCCCTGGAGCCTACAAGGGATACGGTGCGGAACCGATGCACCTTGACAACATCAATAAAGGCAAGGGACCGGGACAGCACAACAATGAACAGCATAAGAACAAGAAGAAGTTCAGCTGTTACAACTGTGGCAAGGAAGGCCACATGGCACGCGACTGTCGAAGCAAGGACACCAATAAGGTTAAAAGACAGATCAACGTACTCCGAAGGAAATCGGAGCTGGATGACAACGAAGATTGGAACGTTGTGTACCAACCAAAGGTCACCATAACCCCAGGAGCGGAACATTTCATTAAGGAAATGCAGGACCTTACCATTACGGCACCCGAAGAGCCGGATGAAGACTCTGACGAAGAATACGAGACACCCTCAGAAGAGGAAGAACCAGTTGAGACAACTACCAAGTACGAGAAGATGGCACGATTCAAAGAAAAACATCGACCATCGACGCCGCGCCCCAAGCGACGGGACAGCGCACTTACGGCACTAACACCAGTGAACAAAGATGACGATCCAGTATACGTGGAACGCCAAATCAACCAGTTACGACAACTTTTGAATATGTCGGACATCGCATATGCTTACGAGGGGAGCGAACCAAGCACATTGATTCAAATGTACCAGGACTTGTGGCATCTGCGATCGAACATCGACTTCTACGAAATCAGTACTGACCAACGGCTGATGTCCTACCAACGCATCACGGCAAACCTCGAAAGACTAGAAGAACAAGTCAAGGATGCTCGACAAGAGGAAACAAGCCAAGTCCACGATCCAGCAACAGCACCACAATGGGCCATACAAGCTCAAGCCGATTGGGCAAGGGATAATATATACCAACTCAGCCAATACTGGTACCACCCCAACAGCACCCAGCACGCCAGGATACACTGGACAGCGTGCGAGGCCACGTTCTGTTCAGCACACTACAATGCCAAACAAGACGCAGGACGCTTTCCAGAACGAGTCAAAGGAGCACCACGATGCAAATGGTTGTGGTTCGAATGCAACAATGACCTCTGTGCAAAACACCTATGGGAAAAGAGGGACAAAGTCCACTTTCCAGGACACACCAACGCCAAGGATGTCATTGACATGCAGCTTACCTACAGCAACGGCAATACGAGAGAATGCGAACAACAACACTGGCAAACATGTCTCAGCGACGAATGTGACAAACACCGAACTGTAAAAGAATATCAGGGCTACGGACAACCACAGTCTTTTTTAGGCCAACGCCACGAGAGCAAGGCCCCTCCAGGGAGATCAACACAGTAAACCCCCTAGGATTAATCAAGCTCACAGTGAAGCTTAACGGAATACGGATGCAGGCACTAGTGGATTCCGGATCACAGGCAAATTACGTTTCAGCGCACGCAGTCAAGAAAGCCGGACTTACAACACTGCGGAAACAACAGCCATATCCACTACAAGTAGCCAACGGCGAACCAATGCCAGGAGAAAACGAAATCACGAAAGAAGTCAAACAAGCGACACTTAGCATCCAAGAGCATGAGGAGAAATTAGACCTAGACGTCTTTGGACTAGCTACCCACGACATCATCCTAGGACTCCCATGGCTAACAGAACACAACCCGCGGATCGACTGGAAGTCGAAAGTGTTCAAATTCGAGTGCTGCGGAGCAGGCGCAACCGCAAGCCAGCCTACGCATCGGCAGAGTTCGATGGTAGATGAGAGTAACATTGCCAAGCAGTGCAATATCGCAGAAAGAGAAGCGAACTCGAAAGGCAGTTCCCAGAGCAGGAAGCCAAACTCAGCAGATACCGAAACCAGGCCAACGGATCAAGACGCTAGAGCAAAGGAGGAAAGCGCACCTCCAGAGATCCCTGAACAATACAAGAAATTCGAGCACTTATTTCAGGAAGTGGTAGACGAACAAGCGTTACCAGAGCATAAACCCTGGGACCACGAAATAGTCCTACAGGAGGGAAAGCAACCGACTTTCGGCCCAATTTACCAACTATCGGAACGAGAACTTGCAGTACTACGAGAGTACATAGACAAGTCCCTTAAGAAAGGATATATACGACCGTCGAAATCCCCAGCAGGATATCCAATCATGTTCGTACCAAAGAAGGACGGAACAGATCGACTATGCGTCGACTACAGGCAACTCAACGACATCACAGTCAAGAATCGATATCCGTTACCAAACATTACCGAACTTACGGATCGATTATCTCGAGCAAAGATCTTCACAGCATTAGATCTACGAGACGGATACCACCTTATCAGAATCAAGAAGGGTGAAGAATGGAAAACGGCTTTCCGAACACGATACGGACACTACGAATACACAGTCATGCCGTTTGGGCTAACAAACGCCCCGGCCACGTTCCAAGAACTCATCAACAACGTACTCAGGCCCTATCTGGATATATTCGTCATCGCCTACCTAGATGACATCCTAATCTACTCAGAGAACGAGGCACAACACACCAAACACGTCATGAAAGTACTTCAAGCTCTTGACGAGTACAGCCTTCGACTCAAGCTGAAGAAGTGTGAATTTCACAAGACTAAGGTCAACTTTCTAGGCTACGTAGTAGGGACCCATGGAGTACAAATGAGCGAAGAAAAGATCCAAGTCATCAAGGACTGGCCAACACCCGAATCAGTCAAGGATATTCAAGCATTCCTAGGATTCGTGAACTTCAACAGAAAGTTCATCAAGGATTACTCCAAAATCGCCATACCCCTCACAAGGATGACGAAGAAAGACAACAAATTCGAATGGAATGACGAAGCCGACAGAGCCTTCAACACGCTCAAAGAAGCATGCATTACACCACCATGCTTCCGGATATTCGTATCAGGGGTACCACTGAAATTCGAAACTGACGCATCGGACCTAGCCCTAGGCGGCTGCGCCAGCATTTACATTGATAACGAATGGCACCCGATAGCATACTATTCAAGAAAATTCTCAGGACCAGAAGAACGATACGACGTACACGACAAAGAACTACTAGCAATAGTAGCATGCCTACAACATTGGCGAGTATACGCAGAAAGCTGCTCAGAACTCACTATCTACACAGACCACAAGAACCTCGTCCACTTCACTACAACGAAGGTCCTCAACAGACGACAGACCCGATGGGCTGAACTACTCGGACAATACAAGTTCAAGATCGTATATACACCAGGAAAAGAAAACGGCAGAGCAGACGCTCTCAGTAGAAGACCAGACATCGCAGGAACCAAGGAAATAATCAATACCGCGATACTCAAACAAAACGAAGATGGATCATTGGAACCAGCTAAGACCATCAACGGAATACTCAAGGCAAGAAACGACATATCTGAGGAACATCAAGAGGAAATCATTCGACAACACCACGACGACCCTGTACATGGACATCCAGGGATCACCAGAACTATGGAACTCATTCGACGCAACTATGAGTTCACCAACATGAAAGAGAAAGTCACATCCTTCATCACCAAGTGTGAAGAATGTCAAAAGAACAAGCACAGCACTCACGCACCCTATGGAGAAATGCAAGCACAAGAACTTCCAAGCATACCTTGGGAAGATATCTCTATGGATTTCGTAACAGGACTACCTGACTCAAGAGACCCGGCAACCAACGTAGCATACAACGCCATACTAGTTGTAGTAGACCGATTCACTAAACAAGCCGAATACATACCATTCAGGAAGGACTACGACACGGAGCAACTGGCGTACATCTTCAATGATAAGGTTGTCAGACACCACAGAATACCAAAGTCAATCATCAGCGACAGAGACAAGCTATTCACATCAAACTTCTGGACATCTCTCATGGCAGAAATAGGCACGAAAAGAAAATTGTCAACAGCTTACCATCCAGAAACCGACGGACAAACGGAAAGAACAAATCGAACAATGAAAACATACCTCAGGATATACACCAATCATCAACAAAATAATTGGGTAAAACTACTACCCATGGCACAACTGGCATACAACAACAAACTTTCAGAATCAACAAAACAAACACCATTCTACGCAAACCACGGAAGACACCCAAATCTCTTTACACGAACATTGCCAAGCATAAAAACAGAAGCCGCAATAGCTACTGCGGACGAAATGAAGAAAATACATGAAGAAATGAAGAAAGCAATCGAGAAAGCACAACAGCAAAGCATATCACAAGTCAACAAGAAAAGAAAAATGGCACCTCAGCTGAAAGAGGGGGATAAAGTATACCTGTCAACAAAAAACCTTCGCACGACACGACCAAGCAAAGGACTAGACAACACGTGGGTCGGGCCATTTTTAATCTCCAAACAAAACGGACCCGTCACATACACACTTGACCTACCACCAGACGCAAAGGTACACCCAAGGTTTCACGTCAAATTATTGAAGCCAGCAGATCCCACGACACCAATACAAAAAACATTTCATTTCGAAGCAGAAGAGGAGAACGAATACTACGTCGAGAAAATCCTAGCACATCGAAACACACGCAACGGAACGAAATACCTGATCAAATGGTTAGGATACCCAGACAGCGAAAATACATGGGAACCGGAAGGCAACCTATCCAGCTGCCAACAAATGGTTAAGGAATACGGGAAAAACTTACCATCAAGACGAGAAGACGGGAGCTTCACCGGGGGCCGCGGGAGATGCCATGGCATCTAAATAGCCCAAAGTACTCCACATCATCGGCGAGAACCCCACCAACGCATCAGCCGCGGGGCAATCCGAGGACTCTTGCGCGTCCACGTCATCACCACCCTCGCGCAAAGAGTTCGCCAGACACATGGTCTTCTTCGCAGCACGCTCTTCAGCCTGCTTCAAAATCTTCTTATTTCGCATCAAGCGCGAAATCACTTGAGCCAACAATTTTACATCTTCATCCACTTTCTTTTGATACTCTTCACGAGTCTTGTCTAAGGACACCCACGACATGTTAACACACGGGTGACCCAGACGAGTGCACTCGGAGCACTTCAGACGCTTGCCGTCGACCTCGGGCATCGCGACGCACTGACGGTTGTTCGCAAAACAATAATCGCAGGGGACGGGCGCGGGAAGACCGTTGCGACGAATCTCAAGGGCAAGACGAAGATGTTCTTTGGACCTGGGGACGGACATCGTTAGCCACAGGCATACGGAAAAGCTTGAGGACAAGCTTAGGAAGGAGGAGGATGGTGTTACGAACCTGAAGGGAGGAGGCACGGCGGTTAAGTTAAGAAGCATCGACGACCAGTCGACCCAGCCATATGTAACGCGGGGGCACGTATCACGTGACCTCCTCGGTGGCGCATGCCCGAGGAAAGGTCTTGGCAGACTCCTCGTACATAAGCCACCGAGGAATAGTCCTCGCACATAAGCCACCGAGGAATACTCGGGCTCCTCTGACCGAGGGTTACGAGCATCAAAAGTATATAGTAATAGGCATCGAACCCCTAGGGCTCGATGTGTTCAACTTAAGTTACGAGTACAAGTACAATATACGAGTTACTTGCAGAAACACTGTTCATACCACCCTGTCACTTCATCCGCGAAAACCAACCCAAGAGTCTTGACACCAGAAGTCTTATATTACTTCCACTCAAGATCCTACTCTTAACAGCTGCCTTCCAAATCCATCGATTCCGTCGCTTGATGATAGAGCGCTGCCATGGACACTTCGCAATCCACGCCGATCACTATTGCTGTCATGAGAGCCAGCCATAAAGAATGGCCCAGTCTTTTTTCTTTCGCCTCATGTTTTCTTATACAGAACAGGCGTTGGATACATGACGCATCTAGAAGGGTCGGGGTGGAAGGATGCGGCGGTTTGAGCATCTTCTGAAGTTGCCGAGATGATTCTGACATGGTCTCACGTTCCTGAATATAGAAACAAAAGCGAGCACAGCTATTTAGAGATGGTACTACTATCGAGTTTTTTAGTCGCACTGCGTAGAGCTATATGCCAAATCGTTCATCATATATAATCATATTGACTGTGGTAACAACTGTTCAAGAACAGGACATTCTCTCTTGATGCGATTTGGCTGTGTGCACCAGCCCCTAAGTCCATTTTCCAACGTGATGATGCTCAACATGTTCGCGTTGATGCCATACATGTACCTTCAATAACCGTTCTCCACATAGCATAGAAACGCTGCTCGTCTAAGTTCAAGTTCCCATACATACCATCTCTTGCCTGATTTACAACCAGGAACATTACGTCAGGTCTTTTGAATGAAGAACGCCAATTCTAAGTAAACTCCTGACTGAAGACATAGGTGTAGGAGCCGCACCAGGCGTTTGGCGAAATCCGGGAAATAAACAGTCAGATCATTTTTCTCACTAACAGGAGATGATTTCAATCGCAAGACGATCCTAACAGGCCGTAAATGGTGTTGTGAGGGAACAACTATGTCATCGACAGTGGCTGCCTATCCAATATGCTTAAGATAGGTATAGCATGGCTGAGATAGCTCACCTCACCAAATCTATCACACTTATACTGACTTTCAATAAACAGAATTGAATATCGAGTACATAATACGAAGGTGTATAAGTTGATGCAAGGTAGGAGGTTACACTCTCATGCACTTGCAGCTTCCGCTTTGCGCGCATAGCCCAATTGTCATCCCACGCAGGACATGGACCCGTCCAGTGTGCGCTTGTCCGAAAAGGGTTAAGCTATATAAGTATGATGCGTTGATTGGTCTGAGCTCCAATCGCTAACAGAAACTAATACTACTTAGGCAAGGTTACCACTAAGCGATAGAGGCTTAGCGTGGGATTAGAGATCGCCTGCTTACAGAAACCGGAAGCTGGAACTGCATGAGAGACTCGCGCCATTATTGTCCACCGGGTGAATCGCTATGAAGGTCCTTCGAGCCAATCAAATCGCAGCTCGCCCTGTTATCGAAGTGATCGTAATATGTAGCTGACGCTTGATAATAATTACAGCACCTAAAGGTAAATGCTGCTGCCTGATCCAGACAAGTGCATACTAGGCGGGTCCGTGTACCGCGTGGGATCTAAGCGATTTGCGTGAAGTGAAAGCTGCAAGCGCACGTGTGTCTGTTGAAAGACGTTGAGGAAAGGGTGGCTGGCAACCAGCCACCTGCATTCCGAACATGTACTCAACGTCTGGCTCTCCTTAGTTAATCAATCAATTACATCTTTTGCCTTTGACAGTATCTAGTCCACAAATGAGCCAAGGCTAAACGCGCAACGTGCTAATATAAGCAGGCCATTGAGATTGTCGATAAACGCTGCTGGCACCTAGCGCTGAGTAGCATCATGAAGATGAAGCTACATACTATCGTTGACGCTAAGCAAAGCAGAAAATATCGCAACTCATGTACTTTCTGGTTTTCCAATCTTCGATGCCCAACCTCTTTCGATTGATGAGAAATATGCTCCAATGTCGTTAGTGTGAGTAAGTGTCGCACGCGTAGGTGCGGTGAGAAAATGGAGGTTTTTGTTTGTTGCACGCGTACGTGCGGTGAATTGATGAGCGTATTGTGTGTCTTGTATGTATGATCTTCTTCTTTTTCTTTGATGTTGTGCTCTCCACAACTGTCTTTTGTACACGACCATTGCAGGGGCTTGTTACATGTAGAATATCGACATACATCGGCTGTAGCCCATGCCGATATATCCTGGCATAGTGTTGGCCGTAATTCATGCCGATATGTCCTGGCAAAACATCGGATGTAACTCATATCGATATATCCTTGCATAGTCTGCGACAAATCTCTTTAAGCTTATGTTCATCCTCCGCTTCCTCTTCTGGAATGGTAACAAACTTCAGATCTATGCTCATTTTATCAGAGGCCGAAAACGAACATTTGGGTCTAATTGTCAAGGTGTGCCCTTACGTGCAGAAGTTTTTAGCAATTATGGCGGCGCTAGCGTCTGCTATGCAAGGCATGTGCGGGGCACTGCTAGGAGTATATACATCACGTGGTGAACGCTACAAATTAGACGCTACGTTAGAACAAGCATCTCAGCCAGTGAAAGTATATACATGTGAATCGCATGAAGTTACTTAGCTTAGACTAATATGACGTCACTTATGCAAGTAGTGGAACTACTGTGCGCAGCAGAGCAAGCTCGAAATCCACACGAGTAATGATCGAGCTAAGTAACTACCTAACAACAAGCAGAATTTGAAAACACATGCAACTACTACCGATATCTTTAGTCTAACTTGCATAAAGCCATAAATTACTTAACGAAAAAGTTGGTGTTCTCGTACCCGCTATGCTCGTTTAAATGTAGCGCCAAGCATAGTGCCGTTCTCGAGCCATCCATAGATATTGGGCTATTTTTAGAACAGAAACGTGAGGGTGCAGTGCCTTCAGAAGCTGCCCATCGCGTTTTCTGTTGCCACAACGATCGTGCAGATGGACCCAGCTAGTAAGGCACTTGCAAAGCTTCCTCCAAATGACAACAGCACATGGGCTGCCCGAGCCGATTCCAGCGGTGTCGCCCTCACCACGCTGTACAATCGATACAAGGGGCGGGCCTCAAAGGAAGAGGTAGCCCAACGCCAGCTGTACCTCAGCGCAGAAGAGGAGAAAGCCCTTGTCGCGTTCCTGTTGCTAATGTGTAGTTTCGGACAACCAGTCCGCATCAAATATATACCAACGCTAGCCTTCAGTATAGCCCGACGCCGATCCCCTGCGAGTAGACCAAACAAGCCACCCGGTAAGAACTGGGCTCAAGCCTTCGGGAAACGCCAACCTGAACTCAAAGCGAAACGCGTTAGGTCGATAGACTGGAGACGCCATGAGATACATATATATGACAAGGTCATGGAGTGGTTTGGGGTAATAGGCAAGGTACTTCAGGATCCGGCCATTATGCCAAAGAATGTGTACAACATGGATGAGACAGGGGTCATGCTAAGCATGCTGAGCTCTGTCAAGGTTCTTGTAGGCAGAGACGACGTACGAGGGTATAGAGGCGCCGGCGTCAAGCGGACAATGGTCACCGCTATAGAGTGCGTCAGTGCTGATGGTAGGTCATTGCACCCTCTCATCATCTGGCCAGCTGCGACCCACCGAAGTAACTGGACCACCCATCCGACCCCTGGCTGGCACTACGGATTCTCCGAGAACGGGTACAATGACTCTAAGATTAGCTTGGAGTGGCTCACGCGTGTATTTGATCCCCAGACCAAAGAAATCGCCAACGGCAAACCACGAGTACTAATATCTGATGGCTTTGGCAGCCACGAAACGCTTGAGATCCTGGAGTTTTGCTTCGCCAACAACATCACCCTCTGCCGACTGCCCTCCCATACTTCTCACAAGCTCCAGCCATGTGACGTTTCTGTTTTTGCACCCTTAAAGACAGCCTACCGCAACCAAGTCGAACGGCTGAATCGAGGTGGTGTAGACACTATTGGCAAAGAGCACTTCACGTACCTTTACAAGCCAGCCAGAGATAGAGCCATAACAAAAAGGAACATTCTAGCCGGATGGGCTACTGCTGGCTTGTTCCCTTTCAATCCAGAGAGGGTGCTTCGTGACATGTCGAAGCCACCCGCAGAGCATAACAATGCTGGCGCTGTTGTAGCAACAATGCCTCCCGCAGCAAACGTGGTTTTACACACACCCGTAACGCCTGTGACGGTAGAGGGCTTGACATGGTTGACCGACCTGATTAAACAGGATACATGTGCGGCTGCATTTGACGAAGCTAGCAGACAACGCCTGCAGAGGCGTGTGCAAAAGCTCGCAAGCGCTGCCAAGATATCTTTTGCCAAACAAAGCCTTCTACAGGACCACAACCGGCTATTGTATACCATCAACAACGAAGCGAAGGTGCGACGATCGACAAGGTCGTTGGTCATAGGCAAGGCGAAGGTGATGGAGTGGGAGGACCTGGACAAAGCGCGTGCAGCACGCGCAGCGAGTAATAAGGCTGCTGCGGAGAAAAGCAAGGGCAAACGTGGTCGCAAGCGCAAGGTATCGGCACGAGAAGCAGATAGCAACACCGAGGGCGAAATCGAGAGCGAGGCCGATGCGCAAGAGACGTGCTCTACGGTGCCTATATTAACGGTCAGAAAGAAGGCGAAAAGGAGCCGTGTCCAGCAGTCGCGGCAGGAGCTGGAGCTGGAATCGGAGCCCTGGAAGGCACCAGTGGCGCCCATGTATTAGGAAAGCAATACAGTATCAACTATTTGTGTGATATTCGTAATCTGCTTGATAATTATCTTGTTGCGACACGGTTTGCAGTGGGATGACGATATTCTGATGACTGGGTCAGTCAGCACGCTGATGATCGTTACCGAATAACAAGCCAAGTAAATTAACTAACTATAACTGGTTAGTTAACTTACGACAGGTGATTATGTCAGAGATGAGAAATCATCTTTGATCTTCCAGAAGTGGTGCTAGCGTTAAACCGAAGTACCAGCTAGGATGGCAAAGTTTGAAAACACTACGCGCCACAGCAACTATAGAGCTAGATACGGCTCCAATGCTTGAGATCCACGTTATTGAGGTTAGTCAGAATACCTCTTCTTGGTTTTAGAGCTACGCCAGCCTTGCAGTGTTGCTTGATCGGAGGCGCGCTGTTTGAGCGTCAGATGAGGCACTCTGTGCTTCAAGCGTATTGGCGATCGCGCTGCTGTAATTTATTACTGAGAACTAGATGTAAGTGCTTGCAAGAAGCTTAGGTACATTATCTACAAAGGCTATAGATATATCTTATGTGCGCGAAGAGTAATATCCTTTCGAAGTCGAGGTACCTTGCTTATTTTCCGTGCGCGGGTTTTTCCGGGCCTCAGGGATGGATGTTATAGATCTGAAGTTTGTTACCATTCTAGAGGTGGAAGCGGAGGATGAACATAAGCTTAAAGAGATTTTTAAAAAGTCTGCAAAGCCGGCATTTAATACGACCTACTACCGCGACTTAAGATACCTTGCCATCCCTGCCGCCAACCAATATCTTCACTCAACGAAAGAGAAATCTAAGACGTTGCCAATAGTGAAGTGTATTGCATCATCACACTCACAATAGGCTAACCTTCTACTACTAAACTTTTCTCATACTTCTACGATGCGTGATTTGGTTTATAGTAACCAGCTATTGCACGGCAATTTGATGGGTTTCTAGACAATTTTGAATTCCCTCGCGTCAAGTATTTTTGGGCTTCCACGAGTATCTGGCCAATGAAGGGATGCTCTGAAAGGATACCGCATTGCACGCTGAAGTCGGGTGGCATTCAGCGGTCGTTAGCAGCTAGTCCCTTTACATTGACGTTCATTGCTCACGTTCATCATTACACTGGTGAATCTCCGCCAGCTCTCAAATCTACAATTTGTTGCCCATCCAGAGCTTCTACACCTTTCCACTTATCACAAGCAACACTTCAAACACATCAACCTGCACAACGACAACATGAGCAGCAATCAAAACACTACTCCAACCGACAACCTTGCCGACCGATTCACAAAGCGTGATCTAGAAATTCTGGTTTACGCGTTCATGTCTCCCAAGCGTGGCCCTCTCCAGGTATGCCTTTTTCACTCGCTAGAACACTATGCTTCCTATATATAAAGCTCATACCAACGATAGGTTGACTTTGAGAAACTTGCTACCTTTTCTGGTACTACGCCGACCTCCGTTGCCATCGAATGGGCCGACCTCTTGTGTAAGATACTCTGCAAGGTTCTTAAACCCGTTAGAAAAGGTCCCAAACAAGCTCCTCTTGTCAGCAAGGTAGCTGCCACCACCAAACATGAGGAAATGGAAAGAGATTCAAGTCTCAACAATGAGGGTAGGTACCTGGATAAGCCAAGGACATATCCCGCAATACTAAGGCTAAGCAGATACTCAGGCAGGATGCCCTGACAACCTTGATCTCGATCTTTCCCTCGCCAAGACTGAACTGGTCGGAGATGACAAGCAGAGCTCAGAAGAAGATGCTTGAAGTTCTCCACGGACCTTAGAGTAAGATATTGATCTTTCTGTTCACTCTTTCCCGTTTGCTATTGACATTGCTAGTGCTCATGCTTACGGGAATGGAAGGCGCATCCCCCACCACCGCGTGTATAACCGTGCATTCTACCGCCTGAATGCTGAATCTGCTTGATTAACTGGAGGTGTAGAAGGGAGTAGTCTCGGGCATATGATAAGGTTGCGTTCATAATGAGATTTTAGGAAAACAAGGAACACGGATAGCACGTGTGAATATTCGTAGAGACTAATAATCACTGGCATTGTGGGACGTTTCTACATTCAAACTATTCGAGATCCTTTCATGCATACTGCTACTTCGTCTCACATATGTTATACAGAATTACAGTCAAGTATTTCAGTTCTACTAGGCTCTTCTATCGGCATTAGAACTGCACGTTCTCACATTCTGGCAGCCTATGTGGCTCAAAACTAATCACCAATTCATGTTGGATATTATGCAAAAGACTAAATTATTCGTCTAATTGTTCATATCGCTCGTCAATATCACACTTCTCATCCTTCATCTTCATCGAGGTATATCGTGGGCAAAGTCATGCCAAAACAACGTGCGGGAACAGCGGAAACTACAATCTAGTATCCTATATCAATTCCTTTTGCTACAATTACAGGGGCTCATCAATGGAAAATACCAGCGAGTAGATAGTATGTTCGCCTTTACGGTTCACTGCTGTACAGAATCTACCGTACACTTAATACTAGACAGATAGAAAGAGGACTAACATCGCCGCTAAGAATAGGGTATCATAGCCACAGATGTTAGATCCATGCTTAACAGAACGTGAGTAGATCCCTTCTTACTAGAATAGACAATGTGACAGGGCTCTTGCCAGAGGATATTGAAACAATCAGTCACCGCCTATACGAAATGAATCACGTATCGCTAATTAGGGCGCAGTATTGCATCTGCTTATATCGCATATGTGACTTCGAGTAGGCGTGGCAAGGAAGCTTTATACTAGACCGCACAGAGACACAAGGTCGATAATGTAGTTACAAAACTACCTCCCGGCGAAGTTCCTGTTCGCTAGGAGGGGTTTCGAGCACTTTTTCAATTTGAACTACTGTGACGGCTCTTCACTAAGTACCGCTGGGAGTAGAATGAGGACGAGTGAAGCAGACTGTGGAGATACATCAATTACACAACCGCCATTCTGCAGCTATCCTTCTCTTGACTGGTGTTTGTAAGTGCTAGTCGATGAGCTAGCATGGAAGCTTGACTTTCACTTCTATGCGACTCTGTTGCCTTCTCTCACCTGTTTGCACGCCCCACTTATATCGGTGGCGATTCGCGAGGCCTTTCATGCTCTACAATTTATGGAGTAGCTTTCCTCTATCTCCAATCTTGCTGCCTTCAAGTCTCCTCTACCAGTCTTTTTCAAGTCCCTCCACCTGCACAGTACTGACTTGGGTCTGTTGCGCTCCTCGTGTTGGCTTCTCGAAGACACTCACTCATTCGCCCCACTCGAGCAATATGGTTGGCCTATCTGAAGAATACGGTGGGCCAGGCCTGGAGGATTTCGATGTTTATCGAAACCTCGGTCTCAGTCCATATCAAATACGCATTAACAGCGTAGACCACTTGAAGCGGGCCGCAAAAAGAGCTGGATTTCTTATACATCACGACCGTTTGATGAGGCACCACGCCAACAAACCTCCAGACGTCGACTTGGGCACACTCAATGGCCTCTTAAGCTATATTTCAGAGCTGGAGACGCAAGAACAACACCTTGCTATTGAAGAACTCAACAACCGCGCTCGGGCTGACTGGCGAAGTACCTGGAGTGTCAAAGACAAGATTGGCGACTGGCGCCCACAAAAGCAGCATGTTGGCGCATCAGGTGTATTTTCACCGTTGAATGGTAAGCCCAGGCTAGAATTTGCAACGAATTTGCTCGGTATAGAGCTGATCCATCACCAGATTCGACTAAGGGTAGTCGTCCCCACAAACAGTCGCCCTGCTCACCGGAGCGCCACCACCAGAAAAATACGTATTCGCACCTGGCCTCTCCTCAGCTTGCACATTCTGGAAGTGAAGATGATCCCGTGCTTATCAGCAGTGATATGGAGGACGGCTATGTTAATCCCCGCCCTGTGCTATCGCTACCCACCGACCCTCGATACCAGCTTGATAGGTTTCAGGATCACCTGAAGAGCTCAGGTAGCCGTGCGACATTCGAATACAAACTAGAGTTGGCCGATCTGTTGGAACTTGGTCGCCAGGTTCAGCAACTGAAGACCAATAAATATAGTTCAGATCCCAATGTCGCAATTGGGGTAGTACGAAAAGTTGGCGATTCTGACCACAATAACATCCCAGAGTACTTGGTGACAGCCAGATTGCCTTCATATCCCAACAAAGATAGCAACAACCTGATGGTGAGGGCATGGAGTCTTGATATTTACATGAAGAAGCTGCCGCCCTGGGGTGAACGCAATCACAGTGTCATCGATCGTGGGGACTTCTCCTCATTGGGTTACCAGTTTTCTCCCTTCAACGTGTGGTCGGATGACCAACTTATTCATTACTTGCAAGGTGTCAGAGCACAACGTAACTCTGGTTCATCCTAGTGTTCGCAGAGGCAGACTGCCCGCAGTATCACGCACGTCCGTACAAATACTGGGTATCTTGACTGGAACGACAGAGATGCAATCAGTTGCCTTCCCATTGTACATGAAAGTTTTTGGTTCTATAGTAAATACATTCCATCATTCAGGTTTGGCAATGTGCTATGAAAACTCAAAATCCACCCTTGCGTAGTTTGGTGTTGACATGTGTTCCCTGATAGCATGTATATCCTATATCACCATACAATCGCATGCCTTCTTCGACTGCCGACTCCAAACTCTGAATTTGTTCCTCGTATCTGGTGTCAGAGGTTTGACGAACTTGTCTCGAAAGTAAACATCACAAATAGGGCATCGCGGGGCTTCAGATGGTCAACAACACAGCCACAGGCCCGGAGGAATGCGAAATATAGCTCTTGATTGGGTGGCAGTAGTCGAAGGGCTAATAGACAGGCACAGCGTGTGGGCGAGAGTGGTGGGGGTAAGCTTTGATGCATGCATAGATCTCTCAAATGAGGGATATGTGGCCAAGGTGTGATCCAACAGATTGCGACTGCCCACATATTCGCAGGTTATCAGAAATGGTTCGCTGGGAAGGTCGTCAAAAAACTTGCCATGAGCAGGTGGCTTCGGCGGTGGGGACGGAGAAGAAGCTCCGGAGGCCGCAGACATGGCCCCGTATCGTCGTAAAGAGGTCAAGTGCACAAGCAGCCCGTGTAGAGATTACAATTATGGTTTGGGCCAAGCTGCGACCTTGGGAAAGACATACGACTGGACGTAGACGGATGTTTGATCTACTAATGTGTAGTTAGCTACGCAGCTCGGCGGCGACAGAGAGTAGGCAGCAATAGATGTAGCCAGAAGGGAGGTAGGCGACTAGGGTGACTGGCGTGATATATACGGCCACAGGGATGAGTGATTGAGGGCGGGCATTCAGTACGAAGGGATCGAGACCTGTAAGGGTTAGACCAGATGACACACGAGCACCAGGCAGGAACTTACCGATATGTGCATCTTCCGGCGGGTGGAGCCTCAGAGTGCGATTCGTTGAGTATTAGGAGACTGCCACCCGAAAATGTAGCAGCAGGGCCGATTTACGAGCACTGAATTCTGTCGCGTAAGTATCTTTGTGGGGGGCGCGCTGGATTTCCTGCTTGTGTTGACTACAGTGATCGAGTGAAGTCCTGAGGTCAGGTGTATTTAATATGTGGTCAAGGGCGTAGCTATCAAGCCAGAAGTGGGTTGGTTGCGGGATATGGTCCAGAACCAAGAGTGCCCTAGAACGGCAGTGATTAGGAGTCCTCGGCTTGTAAGGATGGCCAGGGCTCGTAAAGAGGCAGAAAACACCAACTACAAGTAATTAGAATTCAAAAAAGGCAATAAAATCAAAGACTGTAACTGTAGCCAGTAAAAGATAGATAGCTGCTGAGGTAAGAGAGGCGCAGGAAATGGCAAAAGAGGAACGGTAGTAGGGCTGCGCAACTGGCTGCCGCTCGGGCCCGAGAACTGAAGATCGCGCTGCTGCAACTGCAAAAAGTAATCCGTTATAGTCAAGCTACAGCTGAATAGAAATCAGGTTATGGGTGCTAAAAGTGGTGATGCTGCTGCGTCACCGCCCGCCAAGCCCTCCACCCAAACCACCACGCTCGGACGCCACGTGCCGTTACCTAGCAAGTACAAATCGATATAAATCTATGAGAAGGTCATTGCAATACAACTTAAACATATTGCGTGACGACAACTTTTTGGTGGGGGTCTACGGCTTCATCTTTCGTGGGAGGCTGCATTGGTTGAACTGTTGCACGCATTCACTAGCTACGTACAAATATGTAGTTGGGATTCATTTTCACCATCATTTTCACTTTCTGACGTCACTGTCGCCATTTCCCACAAACATGCGGAAATTCTTTTCTTACTAATACTCACCGCGTACTAATCCAGATGTAAGTCGTCCCTATCTTTCTCTCAGCAAACGATTATCTTTGCACACAAGCTGCGCATCTCGGTTCACTCGCATGTTGCTGACATCATTGACAGATTGACTATGAAAAGCTTGCTGTTCTGAGCAACACGAACCCCTTCCAGTTGTGCGAGGAGATGGCTCGAATCTGGTACAAGAAGGGCATTTTGGACAGCAATCGTCCTATCCCGGCTACCTGCTAGAAGGCTGCTCGCGGTACTGCGGCTACCTCTCATGTGACATTCAACAAGCGCGGTGCCGACAGTCAGGATATCAACAGCGAGCCCACTCTCAAGGAGAAAAGTGCTCCGGCAAAGACCTCCGAGGGCAACGGTAGATATGACGTTAGCGCGATACGGAAAGCTGTAATACTGACATTGTGCAGATGGTCAGACCACTTCGGACCAGAGTGGTGATCTTTCTGATACGTCGACTATGTCCATTGGAGATGCGCAGGATGCTGTCGAAGGCTTGGCCTGATCATCCGCAGTTACATCTAGGTAAGCCTTCCACTTGCTTTGCCGCTAATATTGCTAGTGTTCTCCTCGCGGAGAATCGCCACTGTTTCTCATACGGCCGCGTCAATCGAACCTCCTGTCTGAGAAAATTATATTGCGTCGTGGTTCGAGTTGCTGGGATGGTACATGGGGTCGGAATTGTATGCTAAAATCGAACAAGATGCTCGCATGCTGCAAGCGACTGCTAGTCTTTGCTGCTGGGGATCTAATACATTAGTCAAATTCATCACAATCTCAACCCCTTTGAAGATCTGTCATACTGCCATGATGACAGTATCCTGATCGTTGACGTACTGCGCAAGCTTGAGGTATTCGAGCGAGGTGGCATCGTTGGCGCCACTGCTGATTGAAAACGCAATAGCCTAAATGTGTGGTAGGCTGGTGTGCATGTGTCACTTGTATCAATGGGCTGAACCCTGGGTGACAGGTAGCGGCGATATATAGTGCTAGGAGTGCACTCAACAAAGCCAACGTCCTCATCATCTGTCCTATTGCTGCTGTGCGTCTATTGGAGCCGTGTTGGTGCCATCGTCAGTGGAGAGTTCGGTGCTATATTGATTCATCTAAGCTATCCTCAGTACCGCATCGATTTTGGCTTTTCAGTTTGAGTATTTTGCTTTGGCCGCTGGACTGAGAGCTGTAGAGGGCACGCGTTTTGCTTTGTTATTGTTTTCTGTCACTAGCTCTCTTCGTCTCCTCCTCTAAAGACGGTTTGCAACTGCCATATTCGTGACTGCTGCTGTTGATTATACTTCTCTTGCTTCTTCTATCAGAACTTGAACGTGAACACGTCGCCTGGGAAGTAACTGGGGTATTACAGTGACTTGGTCTAGGAAGGATGACCAGTGCTTAGGGGGGACCTACAAGCCTATAACGTAGCATTTGTTTGCTTGGAGTGTAGAGTCTGTTAGGTGGTGGTAGAAGTACGCCGTTCATGTACTACTGCGGTAAGTAGGGCAGCATATCCTCAGCTCGTAGGACAGTTCCCTGTATATGGAAAAGTCACCGCTGATGCGGCAGCGCTTTCCGAGCATAGACTAGCGTAGATGCTACATAAGCCAAGTCTCTACAGATTCAAACAATCAATCTTATATCACATCATGTATTGTGTGGTTCAGACACGCTTGAGCTTGCCATTGGTTCTGGCGGGTCGTTGATTGACTGTGTCTTCTGGTCGCCAGCGCTCTCAGTAGCACCTACTGCTTGACCGACTCGCACGATATCGGCGTTGGGGAAGATGGTTTCTTCGTACGCTGGTCTTCGTTTTGCTTTTGCACATCATGATCTATTTGGAGACGACACTGCTACCCATCAACATCTATCCTGGAAGCAGTGAACTGTCTTACCAAACCGTTCTGTTAGTACGTCTTTATCAGCTTTCCGCAGCCATACCGCGAGCTCCCTGCCATCTTCTGGAGGCAAACTTCATACATTCTCGAAAGCTCCGGGTGACACGTCTCATCAGTTCAATAATATTTTCAATATACAACGGCCATATACTACCGCTACAACTACCATGAATCTCGAAAAAACCTCCAGCTCTCTCAAGAATGTTGATGAGAAATGATTACAAGACAAATTGAGCATCTGCTTCGCGCTCGCCGCAGACGTTCAAGGCAGTGTGACGCTACTACTGTTTGTGCTTGGACACAATGGCAACTCTGTTAGTGCAACGAGACCGAAAGAATGAACCGACACAGGAAATCTTAGTTTCTTGCAAAAGTAGATCTTTGTGTAGTTCATTGTAAGATATTCTAAAGAGGAGTTACTTATGACAAAGCCCTTTTTGCACGATTGGAAACAGTTTTGCGTCAGGCGTCTTTAATATCAGTTTGTTAGGAAAGAATAGCAGGCCTCATCCTAGCCCGCAAGTATTAGACAGGCCTGGTGGCTGCCTATATCAATTGATTGCACAAGAACTGTTTGCGAAACGCTGGTCAGGGTCCATTACTATACGGAGGTCAACTGTTGGTGCGCTGCCTAGCAATCGCACGTCACTCGGAAACGACAAGAGCAAGTCTACTTATGTGCCAATCGCAGTGTTCAACAAAGGAGCAGTCTCTGTTCTTAAGATTAGACACGAAAAGACGCGCATGTACTAGTCCAAAAATTGTTGGCAAATGCTAGATGAGCGCGAAGATTAGAATACATGGCTTGCTTCGGCCGTTCACTGATGCTGGGCAGCTGGTAGTAGACCATTCGTAGTATATCGTTTATTTAAACGAATTCCCAAGCTAGAGTGCCTTGATGAAGCTATCCGGGTAAAGGCAGATTTAGCGAGTCGCTAAGGATATCAACGGTTATAATTGGCTCACTACAGCCTGCTACTGATAAAAGATGGGCATAGATCCATCACCTCCCACTCCCTAGGTCCCGTCTCGCGTCCCGCCTCGCGTCCCACCTCGCGTCCCACCTCGCGTCCCACCTCGCGTCCCGCCTCAGGTCCCGCCTCACGTCTCGCTTCACGTGCTATCATACCCTCTCTAAGGTCTGAGAGAAATGAAAGACAAACAACTGCAGAATTATCGCAAGCAACTGAAAGATCGCAGCCGTAATGGGCGATGTGGTGCCAATCTCAATTGTGACAAGGCACGCAAATTACCCAGTGACCTGTGTGAAGAACATCTCAAGAGAAAGAGAATCAAACAACAAGAGAGGCGCAAACGGGCAGAAAGTCCTCAGAGTCAGTGTGGCAGTGTCGACGTAGCAGGCCGATTTCCATTACCTTCGCAAGCATCAGCGCCACCATCTTCCCTGGACGCACCAGAGCCATATCAGAAGCTGATATGGGTTACTTTCCCGGACGAAAATGCACTAGAAGAAACTGCTACTCTCGCCATCCAGGTCTTCTTTGATGATCACGAAATTCTGGGTCACGATCCCTGGCTAACACAAGCCCGTTCGATGGCCTTGCGCAACACAGTCGTCTCAAGGAGTAATTCAGGCTACTATATACATCAGGGTCTCGTCACGCTTCTAGCCACGCAAGCGCAAGCAAAGAACATGTTTTCCGTCGAGGGACATACATGGGACTGGCTAGATCAACAGCTTCCGGGAAAGCTGCTCCACAGCTCCTGTACAGATGAAAACAATGAGCCACTACGCAGTGTTTTATTTCTGCATTGGACCACCAACGAGCCTGTCAATCCTAGCCTCGACGAAATCTACAGTGCGGTACGCCTGCTAAAAGATATTCATCCAACATCCTTCCGCGTTTATCCGAATGAGCACGAAGCGCGACAGGAAAGAGACAAGTTAGGAGACATCCAAGCCTTGGACGATATAGCCAAGTCATTCCCTAATAGGTTTCCCTATCGGCCCAAGACATGTTATGGTCATTGCCAATGCTCGCTCGAGAACGAGACGCAAACGGTACATAAAAGAACCAAGAGTGGCTGCGCTACACATGTCTATGTGCGGAAGGGTGGAGAGCAACATGACCTTACTTGTCATCGAGAGGCGCATACATTGGAAGCCTCGTCGCAAAAAATCAAGCGTCGGGGAAAGAAACCACGAAAAACGCGAAAGCCGTCTATAACGCAAGCAAACGGTGTTGATCTTTCGGCACATTGGTTCCACCAAGAATTCGTTCCATCGCTCCCAAGTTGCGAGTTCCGAGTTTTCATCGCAACTGAACCGAGTGAACAGGGTATCCGCGGTCGAATCGGTAAGGTTATTGCCATTGCAAAAACTGCGTTCAACTCAAAGACCAAGGCACTTGTAGCACGGGGGTTTGAAACGAGCGACCTAGAGCCCCCACTACAACGATCCCATCTCGTTGAGTTTGCGCTTTTCGCGTTTGAGGCGCTACGCGCGCGGCCCGACAGCATGCTCGTCTTCGAGTCTCTCGAGGTCGGCGTTCGCCTCGATATCGGCGTTGCGGACACTGCAACTGTTGGCAAGACGTTCTTTGTGAATGAGATTACACGCTGGCCCGGGGTCCATTACTTCTCCCGCCACATCTGCGCAGAACCGATGACACAAATTTGCAAAGCGTTCACCTCTGCCTTTAGCGCGTTTCTCAATGGTAGCACAAGATACCTACACTAGACGTATTGCCATCTCGCTCACAGTCTTAGTGTTGTAATTGAGGCGCTGCTACGAACACATTAGAGCTTTCGTAAGTAGTAAAGTTCGAAGTTCCTAGCATACGTATCCTTTTTCTAAAACAATGCAGGTACTATACACGTAGTCCAGCTCACGAGTCAGCAATCGAACCGCCTATTCCATCGAACCCATCACGCTTGATATGGTAAAGCGGCATCGGGGCGATGACGCCCAGTCACAGGGTATTCGTCGGGCTTTCGATAATCTCCGAGTCAACAGTATGAACATTAGGGATTTGGATTTGCTCACGACACGCGTTCAATTTACGTCGAGTCACGAAGAAATCTCATAGTTTGAAGATGTTATCTGGATCTATGCCCTCGAGGATGGTGTCAAGACCTTTGACCACTACCGTCTTCAGCATCTCAAACGCACTCTCTTACTAGTCGTAGTGTCCCACAATGGTGGTTCAGCTGTAGAGTATGCTAGTACGGATCCAGCTGGGAACCGCAGGTACATCCCCATGTCGATCAATTGCCGCATTATGATCTGGGAGTACCTATGAGAAGAATGCCAGCTGTTCAGTGGGCCAATGGGAGCAGTCAGTGATATTATTTGGGATGTGTGTGCTGACTGCAAAAAGAATCCACCATCGGCTCTCGCTGCTGACTTTGATAACACCTTTATCTTGGCGCAGCTGGTACGTTCTGGCTATGTTTTTAGTCTGCGGTATTTATTAGTTTCGAGCAATCACATATGTTTTTTACATACGTGCATCTCAGAAGGCCAGAGTCGCCCGAACATGTCAGCCTATCTTGGTCATCTTTTTTCATCGCTGAAAGCAGGAGGGTTTCAGTTTGCTGAATGATTCAAGTTTTGAAGCGGTAGTAGAGATGAAGCATTAGAGTATGGAGAAGGGCCCTGATTTCCATACTAGATCACATACCCAATGCTATTGCAAGTAGCATACAAGGCGATGTAGGCAGAAGCTCAAGGATTGGAAATTTAACGGCTTTCAGATGGACAATATGCTGGACGACCTACACTTTCAGTAATACAACTCGAAATTCCCTCGATCCTCTGGAGCATGTGGAGAAAACTGAGGGCAAGGTGATAGCATTGACGCAGTTCCTAGGCCCCAACAGCTGGGATCACTTTGCCATCGAGACTACTGCTGATGGTGACAACGACTCTCTATCATTCTCCTGGTTCTACACCATAGTTATCGTGTATAACTATACATATAGTTATGTGTCTTGTGTGAGTGTCAATATTTGTAGTCCTCAATTCGCAATACACGTTAATTTCGAGTTGGTAAAAGGGGCAGGGAAATGAAAATATACTTACATAGCAAAGTTACCGCTGATGCAGAGAACAGCTCTACGTCGATACAGTGGGATGGGAGGGAGTAACATCTCATTAATAGGCAAAATCCAAGTCACCAAGCGTTATATTGTTGGCTTTGGTTATGTAAACACTTGGTCCTACGAAGAATGTGTCGACGAGCCATTCAGCATTAGGCACACTAGATTAGTAAATATTCTCGTAATACGTTCTACAGGTTGACAATGGATCAACTGAGAGAGAGAAAGAGGGCGTGGCCTCTGGGATATCAGGAAGATTATTATTGAGAAAGAGAAAATCAATTCATGATAACTATCTTTGAGCCCGGGAAGCTCGACAGAGCTCACTCACTGATGGAGCGACAAGATCCTCCTCATCAAGATCGCCACGAACAAGACCGATGCGCTGTCTCTCAAGACTGATACTGCCACCGCTCGGATCCATATAAGTTGCTGAATAGCCTTTACACGTACTCAACCTCCGTATTCTCCACATCCTCCAGAAAGCCGCCCTCGTTGTCTTGCTCCTTCTGTTTGATGTCCTTGCCATTATTTGCGTTCAGTTTTTCGTCACCCTTCATAGAAGCGAGCTCCTGTGCATCATCTGCTTCAGCGGACAAACTGGCATCTTCAAGCTCATTTGCTTCGGCGCGCAACTTGGCAGCTTCAAAACTAGCCTCAAACTCGGCCACTGCAGCTTGTGCGCGTAACTGCACTGCTGTTTCTTTGGCGTGCTTGACGAGAAGACCAGCTTGCTTGCGCAGTACCTCTATGAGGCGTTTGTTGTCTTTGGATGGTCGGGGTGTCTTGCGCGAAAGACCATGACGGGATGAGCAGCCCTTTCCGTTTCTCGGCTGCCATCATACGTTAGAAAGAGCAAGACAAGACAAAGAGACAAACAAAGAAACATCACTTACCATGGCTGTGAGACGAAGTCGTTGTTGTTTTTGCAGTTACTGAACAGAGGAGCTGGGGGTAGAGCGGTTGAAGTGCGGTTGCGTGGAGAAGAAATAGAGTTTGCAGCCAGAAGTCTGATTGATATACCCCATCACTGCGCTGGTAGTGAGCGTGCGGTAGGCAATCACTCTCACTATTGTGGGTGAGCAACGTGATAGCCCGAAGCGGACAAGCCGGCTAGGTTATGAGACTTTCACCTTCACTACCCAAAACAGTAGAGATCCATCCTCGGGCCTAAGGACCAGATCACTTAGAGACCAATTATTTCTGAGATAATTCCACAGCGAACCTATTCTTTCTTACGCTCCTAACAAAAGCCTCATTGCATAGAAACAGGAAGATGCGATGCCTCATCACAAACTAGTAGCGTGTAAACCTTACCACCAGCATTGCTCCTGCTTAGACTCGCTCTTCTTCACCGACATCCGGCCTGTTGGCTATTCCATGCCGGATACTTGCCTCATCGCTACCCTTCCGCTCTGTTCCATAGGTATGCCTTAATGTTGAAGTCATGGCATTGCGCATCGATCCGAATATTCCACCAATGTCGGCTGTATAACAGTCTGCCCAGTGACGTGCTCAATGTCCTTGATAACCATGTCCATAGGCATCATGTACGAAACCCTGACCAGTTCGTTGGAGGCGAAAAGAAGGCCGACAATAGTGGTCTTACGACAGGCTTCGTCAAGGAGAACGCAGCTGCCGGAATCACCGCCGCTCATAAAAACCTTACCTTTTTCCGTGTGAAAGACTCCAAATGCTAGTATCACGTTCGCTTGGCCAAGGCGATTGGTCAGGGCTACTGGCACGACGTTGATGCTATCAGTTCTGAGCCTTAAGATCGACCCGATCTGGCTAATTGTCCCAGACGTCTATCCCGTCGTACGCCCTCTCTTGGCCACTCGATAGCTCTTGTTTGGTTCAACCCGTGTAAATTGAGAGGCGAGGGCATATGAACGTAGTTTGAGATAGTCTAGTGTTTCGGGAGTGTATTCGTTGAGTTGGCGCCCCACGGACAGTTTAATCAGAGCCCAATTAAGGCCGAAATCGAGTGTACGACTACCAATGGCTGCTTTTAAACAGGTCAGATCTTCGCCAAATCCTGCCTCAGAGACACTGGAAAAGTCCTTTTTCTCAGCCTTGGAGTAGCCTGCGTGGACACCAATACGATATCCAGAGGTTGCCCAAACAGTGCCAAAATCTCGGTCGGGGTTCTCATTGAGCGTTGTCCAGTCTGCATCTAGTTGGCCAAGCCTTTTGGTTGCATATACATACATGCGACTATCCTGCCTGTGCGAGCTGACTAGTTCAGCCATCTGGCTATTGATATCATTGCGGTGCATCGTTGTAAGATCGAAAAGACGTTCGTGGTCGGGATGTGACGGAGCAACGACTTTTACTTGGCTATCGCGGCAAATCGGATGATCGGGACCAAGATATGTGCCAATTGGACAGTTTTTGGATATCAAGCCGGGTTCTTTAGCCACAACATGATGGTTGGTTAAGCCGCAGATAGTTTCGTTGCCAGTGTTGTCACGCACTTTGATCACTGCACCAACCGTAGCAGAGTTGGCTGGTTCGTCTAATCCAATGCTAGAACCCATCTGCACTAAGCTAGAGTAATCTGCCATGGTGCTGTAAATGGCCGGTCGGCTGCACTTTTCTGCGATTGGCTCCTCGTCTGAGCTCTCGCCTGATGTGTATGACAGTGCGGAAGCGTAGAGGACATCGATGTCCATGCCTGGCGGCAAGGAGCTGCGTAGCCTTGGAATAATGTCCTGTCCCCATGCGTCGTTATCAGCTGTTGTAGATAAGCTACTCAGCTATTCCACGACAGAATCCGGATGCGCAGTCCACATCCGGACTCTGCGATCAATCAAGTCTATAGTCGATCTATCAAGACTATAATCGATCAATAGACATCTATCTATGACGCTATAGATTACGCAAGCTACTACTAGATAGACTCTTCTAGAATCTATTCTAGCTAATATATATAGTAGTAGGATAGCAAGTAGATAGAAGACAGAGCACTTCACACAAGATCAATTCACACTACCAACGATCAATCAATTAGTGTTTCTTCCCTAGCACATATCTTCTCTCTCTAGAATCTCTCGATCAAGCTGGCTCTGAGTCTACTACGGACAAGTAGAAGGCAGAGACCTCTACCTCTGAGTCGATAGTAGAACAAGCAGCACCCTACACTTTGACATCAGCATCTGTTGTCGTGACGATGACTGTGGGTACTGTAAATGGATGCTTGATGCCAAACTCGCGCATAACAGTGTCAATAGAAAGCCAGTCTCTTTCTTCAATCTCGTCCAGCAATATGGATATAAAGCTCTGCCAGCTTGTAAACATCCTTGACGTACATTCAAGTATAGGGCCTGCAGAGAACTCAAGGGCGGCTCTCCTGCCAATGATCTCGATGAGCATCTGTTCGAGTCCTGCAGTGTCGAGTAGGCGTCGAAGCTTTTCAAATCCAGCTTTCCAACAATCATATTGACCGTTGATAGAGAGGTCAGACTCGATTGATAGGGTTGCTGGTGTGTTCCTGGTGTCATTTCCTGGTCTAAACTGTTTAACGATCCATTGTCCGCACACATAGACATTTGCATCTTTCAGCGTTTTGTACACTGTCTCTAGGAACTCAGAATCATCCCACTGCGGTATTCCGTGTACTGGTATTACATCGAACGGCGGAGAGATAAGTGCGGGAGATCCGACGCGATATGAACGGCTTGTATCCATGTCGGGTGCTGTGTGATCTAGCAGGACGGGGGAAGGCGTGTTGTGGACGGAGCTGGTCCCGGAGCTGACTAGGAAAATTTCGGTGGTGTCGAAGTCCAGTGAACGAGTTTTTCGAAGGCGCTTTCTTCGTGGCGCAAGGTCGACTGTCACGGCTCGTTTATGGGGGACACTTGGTCTAGAGGACGACATGGCTGGGTTTATAGCAGTAGGCAGAACGCACGTGCATTTGGGGGCTCTCTAGAACCTTGGTTTGCTTATATTATGATTCCTCAGAAACTTGGTTTCGTTACGCCGATAAAAGTATACCGCGTGTGAAAGATTGGTACATACCAGTAGGTGTGCGTTTCAGCGGGCAGTGTTTTAGGCTGCTACAGCTCGAGGGCTATTGACCTTAGGTGAACAAGTGATTGCAGCATGCAAATTTAGGAGTTATTCTGGTAGTGGAAAGACTGAGGGGCAGGCTGCACAATCGAGTCTATAAGGGAAAGTGATTACCAACACTATGCCTGCACGGAGCTTCTGTAAATCGCAGAGTAAGGAACGAATCAATCATTCACGCAGACTTTACCTTTTGCTGCAACATAGCCAGGAAGTGGTCGATTGAAAGTGCGCCGCACAGGTGCGTGACTGCTGTATTGAGAGGAGGAAGCAGGATAGATGCTGCAGTTGCTACCGTGTTTACCGTCTCGAAAGTTCCCGCATGGCAACAGATGCTGCTGTAGACCAGCAGCCAACTCGCTCCTGGAACCTATTGTGAATGAAATTCGACTGCATTTTGGATCCTAACTGTAGATTATTATCAAACTGTTAGTGATACGATGAAGGATGGAAAACTGTGCCTCGGCAGCTGGGCACACCTTATACACCGTTGTCAAAGAAGCCTTAGGCACATACGCATCGAGCGCAGAGATGGCATGTCTGCTCCAAAGCTGCCTGAAAGCGCTCAAGAGCTGCGTATTATTATTATTATTATTATTTCATTATAGTCCTGTATCAGCCGTTGGCTATGTAGGACTTTGGCCAAAGGCCGTTCTATCTAACTAGTTACAATTTGATACGTTGTGCTGTATTACGTGACTATGGTGCTTCGGCCTTTATCTAGCTAAGCTATTACTAGCTTTGTAGATGCCTGGTGCTAAAGAGCAGTTTGGTAACAGGGAGAGATGTAGGGTAGCCAGGCTGCCTTCCAGCGGGCTCTCTTAGGGGAAAGGAAATAGCGCTAGTAAAATCAAGTTTTCTTCTTTTGTTGTTGTTTTTCTGGTTTTTCTTCTTTCTAGCCCTCTTGGCTAAGGTGCCATTTTCTTGTTCCTATCCGCGTGCTAGTAATAAAAGCTAAAGTAGCTTCTATGCCGCTCGTAGTGTGGAGTAAGAGTGGGAGTTTAAGTACTTTTTGGTCTAGAGTCTTTTTAAGCTGGCTTCTTTCTGCGCTGTAGAAGCCGCAGTATAGAAGTAGATGCTCTGCTGTTTGTGGCCTTCCACAGCGGCAGTGATCTATTTTACTTCTTTTAACTCTCTTTAGGTAGGCGTTAAAGTATCCGTGTCCTATCTTAAGAGAATAGAAGGCGCTTGAAATCTCTCTTTTCGTGCCTCTAGGGATTGCTAGTTGGTTTTTGAGCTTGAGATTAAAGATAGCTCCGTAGCTAGTCTTCTTCTCTCTTGCAGTTTCTCTGTACTTTCTCCACTCTTCTGCTTGGCTAGCTTGTTGGAGGAGTTTGATCTTAGTGCCTAAGAAGGCTAGGCTTATTTGTGATTTTTTTGGTGTTTGTTTTGTAGCTTCCTTAGCTAAGGAATCTGCTTTTTCATTTCCTTCTATATCTGTATGGCCGGGCGCCCATTTCAAGAAGATCTTTGCTTTTCTGTTAAGGATAGCTTTGGCTGCTTTTTGGCACCGAATTACCCACTGCTGGCCGGGCTTGTCTGATAGACTCTGGAGCCTGTAGATGGCAGCTTGGTTATCAGCGTAAACGTGGATATTCTGGTCTTTTTGAGCGGTTTTAGCGGCGTATTCGAACGCTGCCGTAATGCCTTCGAGCTCTCCATTATAGACTAGCTGCTGCTCGCCTATATTCTTTGTCTCTGCGTGGATTTCTTCTTGGTTAGGGTTATAGACGACTAGGCCTACTCCTATCCCATCCCCATCTTTTGTTTTAGAGGCGTCTGAGTAGATTACTATAGAGTTATCCTCTATTGTTTGGATATAATCCTTATGTGCGGCTGCCTCTTCTTCTTTAGATTTATTTGATATAGAGATATTGTAGTTAAGAGAGTCCCATGGTCTGAACTTGTATGGGATGATTTCTTCTATCTCTTGGGTAGATGGGATAGAGCTCGTGATAACGCGTAGCTGTCTTGTCTTGTTTGGCTGTTTTGATTGTTGAAGGGTTGTTTTTTGTAGCCTTGTAATAGCTTTTGTAATTGGATGGGTTGGAGCTAGTTGTATAGCTCGTAGAGCGTATTTTCGATTTGTTTGGCTTAGCCGTACTGCTGGTAACGGCAAGCTAGCTTCGATACTTGTTGGGATAGCTGGAGCTGTCTTAAATACTCCTAGTACCTTTCTGCAAGCCGCGTTGTGTAGCGGCTGAAGCTGATCTTTAATAAAGCTCTGGTTGTGCCAATAGATTGGCGACCCATAGTCTGCAATGCTAGTAACGCATGCTAGATATAGTTGTCTAATAGCATAAGGAGATAGCCCGCGTTCTGTATTAGCTAGTCTCCCGCGTAGCATGGTTAGACATGGTGTGTAATCGGGTTTTTCGATGTCAGTGAGACTCTTAATTGTCAGATTTGATGGGTCTTCAATCATGGGGTCATGAAAAGGTGTTCATTCTTGCTATCTCCTGAGATGTCGCCTTTTTGTGGCTTTATTCTTTTCTTTTGTTTCCTTGGCCTTATGCATGGGCCTCAACTAAAGCCTTACTTCTGACACCCTTACAGATGACCAATACTTTCGTTGTCACCAATGGGGCCACAACCAGTCGGTATGCAACGCACCGAAAGAACTATGCGGGCACTGTGCGGGAAGCTGTGATAGGCTAGAGCCTAGTTGGTGTGTTGTACCTCGATGGAATCTCGACCTGCTCCTAAAATCCGGATGCCACCTAGAGCTCCGAGTCTCGCCGAGACTCGGTGCGCTCTGACCGACAACCGGAGCGACTAGGTCTTATCGACTCGATTGTGCAGGGGCAGCTAGCACTGTATATAGATAGCTACGTAGCTCAGAAGCTCAGTTCTCTATCGAATACAATCTTGTTACCAGACATCGGCAACCTTTGCGCAGCCCCTCACAGTGTTTGTCAAAAACCTCCGGTTACATCCATAATTCCTTGCCACTACGAATCGCCAGACAACTCTCACGGAGCTAGTCACCCATTCCTACTCGCCCTAACCCGGATCGAGCTCAGAGAAGTATTAGCACCAAACCCCGTGTAACACCTAGTGCTAGTCTGGGACGCGATTAAGCAGGTTGATAAGAGCTCGAATCGGAAGCTTGACGACAGATGGCTAGGCCCTTATCGCATTAAGTCAGTTCAACCTGACAAAGGGTACTATCAGCTTGAAGATTTGAATGGGGTTGCGTTTGCTAGCACAACGAGAGTTGATCGGCTAAAGAGCTTTCAAGAGATGCCAGAGGGTATAGAAAGCAGCATTCTGAGAGGAAGGTTGAAGCTGTACCCAGTCAGCGAAAGCCTAACAATGGTGAAGCCAGTAAGCAGAGACGTACTCAGAACCAGCAGGCAGGCAGATGCTAGCGGAAGCTGAGCGAGCAAAGGTCGAAGGGAAGGGAGGAGAGTCAAGGAGAGCTCGGAGAAAAAGGGGACAAATTGTTAAAAGAGAATTTTAATTTCATTTCATTCTTATTACGATTGACTACCTACAGCCGAGGAGATGCCCGAAAGGGCTCCAGTTCGACATGTTGCAGGCATCGGGAGTCCTTCGCCATTAGGCCTTATAGCTGAGAAAAGAGAAAAGGTTGGAGCATGATAGGTCTGTGGCGCTTGAGGGGGCCAAGCTTGAAGGGTAGGGAGGAAAATGTGGTGTAGTATCACGTGATCAGACTGTGGGGTATATATAGTAGTTCTTTTCAGAGTAGAAAAGACACCTTCTTCAATCCGTTCTTTGGCAGCGATTAGATTTCAGCTTTTTCTACTAGCTCGATTGCGGGTCGCCCCTTGATCTTTTGAGTTCGATCTTGTATCGTACCACAATATACAAGGATTCTGAAAAGACAAGTTACGTAGATTTAGATGCAGATTTCATATAACTAGATAGTCAATATCAGACACGTACGAGCCTTATAACCTTTGTCACAATGCGTGCCAAGAGGTAAGTTGAGGGAATATTATTTAAAAATCATACTATCTCCATTTAGTAGTCCTAGTATCCATGTGCTTCGGGACGCGGCCTTACAATATTCTCAGGCAGTTCGGTGAGCGCTTCAATATTGGGAGCTTCCTTGACATAAAAGTCACAAATATAGTGTACACAACTGGATATACCCTTGTTTGCACAACTAGCATAGTAGTAGTTATGGACATGAGTAACCGGGCTGCTGCTGTCCCTTAAAGCTATCTCTAGTAGGCGTTGAGTTTTGGCACATGTCTTTCTTGAACAGACTTGAACATCTTGAACGTATTGGGCGCCTCTAGATCGGCGTTTACCGCAGAGTAAACAAAGATTTTGTCTGGTATTATGCGCCATGAGACTGGTAAAAAAGCCCAAAAATAAGGGCTTATCGGGACTGGAAATGCTTTAGCGCTTAGAATGCTGTAAAACAACTTTTGGTTAGTGGTAGGAAGTCTCGTTCTTATACCTACGATACAGTCATAGATAAACGTGACCTAATTTCTAGATTCAGGAACACTATAAAAGCTACATACACATTTGCTTCGAGTTAGATGAATTGTGTCTGATCTTTCTGCATAGTGTGAATTATTAGTGTGTGTACGTACAGCATGCGGAGTCATTATCTAGTTAGTAAAGACAGTGCGTTGAAAATGTGTGCTGCTTTGGCCTTGATAAGGGGCAACCCGAGTGATATGCCTTGGCTCTACTATAATCGTTCAAATGAGTTTCAATGCAGAACGATCGATGTCTAAGTCATATTAGATAACTAAATAGGAAACTCAAATTAACAAAACAGGTTTACAGCCCCAGACAGGGACTAATCTACAATAGCTGATTTGGTCTAAATAGTAAACAATTCAAGAGAGTGGCAATCCCCATCTTATTAACTAGAAGTTATCAACTGGCAACATGCAGTACATACTATATCGAGTAGCCTAATAGATAGTTTTACTCACAGTTTCTAAATATTTATATGTTCTTGTGCCGTCTAGTTTTGTTGAATGGACTCTATTGGCTAGCCAGCGCTTGGTGTTAGCAAGATGTCTAAGTCAATACAGCTAGTTGCACGGTGTACACAGCGTGCGGGTAGGTGGGGGTGGCAAGTAACTATCGTTCATTGCTATCTCTGTTCTACGTTCAAAGGAAAAAGGGTTGATGTACTCCTGGGTCCGTGCACAGATATCCGTGGGGAACCGGAGTCACGCGATCACTCCCTCAGTGCCTGATTTAGGTTCGGACAAGTTTCATATTTTCTGAAAAATTAACGTACGTCCTTGCGGGTCGAACATCCCCCCGCAAGGAACCACGAACATTGTTCAACCATGTTATACCCACCTTGCACAATCGTATAGAGTCAATTCGATAAGGTTATATTGTTTGCTTCTATTTCTACTAAGTGCAAGCTCTGTATTGTAAAATTACAGCATTGTAGCTTGTATTCTTAAGCTTCTTGTCTTTGGCATAGAAGGTGCAACGACAAAAACACCCCTGCTTTCTCCTACGTAACACTATCGCTTGATTCTTCGGAGCCCTTAGGAGATACTCGAGTAACTATACAATATAGTTCTCCTCCTAGAAACATGTGCAGTCCTAGTCTAAGTGCTCTCCGAGTTGTTCCGGTACGATGTGCCAGTTCATCGCATTGAGCGGGAAGACTTAGCGTGCTGACACAGCGAGTATTGAAAGTTTAGCGGCCTGCAATATACACCTACGCTATACCAAAACGGCTCGAACTGTGGCGCAAAGCTCAAGAGGCTTCATCTAGCCACTACTTACGCGCGCAGTCATTTGCTACCTATTCTTGGAGGTTGGCTAGGAATAGATGCCGCGAGATTAGTAACTATCCTATGTATAACAAATACTGCATGTATTTGCCTTTGAACAAGCACAGATGCATAATAGTCAGAAAAATCTTCCTATTTATCCACAACTGCTCTTCTAAACCACCCGACAAAGCCAGACCCTTCCTGATCCTACTCCCAAGCCAACTTGGGTCTCACTCACAGCCGAGCTTAACGGTCGGTACTCGGAGGGTATCCATAATATGTTGTTACCAGCGCACATAACCCAGTTGCGATCTAAACTTATACCTGCACTCTGGTACTGTAGTTTTAATGCCGTAACGTCGGTGGGGTCTATAAGCTGGGAACCAGGGATAGTGACAGCAATAGTACCTATTTCCGTATGGAGTAAAGTACCAGTAGGATCGAAAGACAAGTGTGAAAGAGATGTGGCGACGTCAAGGGTATGTAGGCACGTCCCGCTGGTCGCATCCCAGATTTTGACAGTCCTGTCGTCTGATGCTGAGGCTAGCCAGGTTGAGTTATGCGAGAAGGCCACCGAGGTAACAACACTACTATGGCCGTCGAGCGTGTGCACACACGTCCCGCTAGTCGCGTCCCAGATCTTAGCAGTGCTGTCGCTTGACGCTGAGGCTAGTCGGGTTGAGTCGTGCGAGAAGGCTACCGAGTTAACTTCACTGCTATGACCGTCGAGCGTGTGCACACACGTCCCGCTAGTCGCGTCCCAGATCTTAGCAGTGCTGTCGCTTGACGCTGAGGCTAGTCGGGTTGAGTCGTGCGAGAAGGCTACCGAGTTAACTTCACTGCTATGACCGTCGAGCGTGTGCACACACGTCCCGCTAGTCGCGTCCCAGATCTTAGCAGTGCTGTCGCTTGACGCTGAGGCTAGTCGGGTTGAGTCGTGCGAGAAGGCTACCGAGTTAACTTCACTGCTATGACCGTCGAGCGTGTGCACACACGCCCCGCTAGTCGCGTCCCAGATCTTAGCAGTGCTGTCGCTTGACGCTGAGGCTAGCCGGGTTGAGTCGTGCGAGAAGGCTACCGAGTTAACAAAATCGCTATGGCCGTAGAGCGTGTGCATACACGTCCCTCTGCTCGCATCCCAGATCTTGATAGTGCTGTTCGAAGACGCTGAGGCTAGCCGGGTTGAGTCGTGCGAGAAGGCCACCGAGGTAACTTCACTGCTATGGCCGTCGAGCGTGTGCACACACGTCCTGCTGGTCGCGTCCCAGATCTTGATAGTCCTGTCGTCTGACGCTGAGGCTAGCCAGGTCGAGTCGTGCGAGAAGGCCACCGACCTAACAAAATCGCTATGGCCGTCGAGCGTATGCACACACGTCCCGCTGCTCGCGTCCCAGATCCTAACAGTCGTGTCCCAAGATGCTGAGGCTAGCCAGGTTGAGTTATGCGAGAAGGCCACCGAGGTAACAACACTACTATGGCCGTCGAGCGTGTGCACACACGTCCCGCTAGTCGCGTCCCAGATCTTAGCAGTGCTGTCGCTTGACGCTGAGGCTAGTCGGGTCGAGTCGTGCGAGAAGGCCACCGAGGTAACAACACTGCTATGACCCTCAAGTGTGTACACACGTTCCGCTAGTCACGTCCCAGATCTTGATAGTCCTGTCGCTTGACGCTGAGGCTAGTCGGGTCGAGTCGTGCGAGAAGGCCATCGACCTAATATCGCTATGGCCGTCGAGCGTGTGCACACACGTCCCACTGCTCGCATCCCAGATCTTGACAGTGCTGTTCGAAGACGCTGAGGCTAGCCGGGTTGAGTCGTGCGAGAAGGCCACTGAGGTAGCATAACTGCTATGGCCGTCGAGCGTGTGCACACACGTCCCACTGCTCGCATCCCAGATCTTGACAGTCGCGTCCCACATCTTGACAGTCGTGTCCCAAGATACTAAGGCTAGCCGGGTTAAGTTGTGCGAGAAGGCCACCGAGTTAACAAAATCGCTATGGCCGTCGAGCGTGTGCACACACGTCCCGCTGCTCGCGTCCCAGATCCTAACAGTCGTGTCCCTAGATGCTGAGGCTAGCCGGGTCGAGTCGTGCGAGAAGGCTACCGAGGTAACAACACTGCTATGGCCCTCGAGCGTCTGCAGGCACGCACTCCAGCCGTTGCTCATAGCTGGTTTGACAACTACTCTATTTGGCTCTTCGTCCTGGAACAGCCTTCTTATTATGCTGTCTACTGGACTGAACAAAAGAGCAGATGCGTATGCTTGTAAAGGATAGTTCTCGATCGCCTCTTTATGATACATAATGAACCGTCGTGCGTCGCAAATAATCTCATTTAATGCGTCCGTGTCCTTGAATCCCTAGCCACGTTAGTAACTATACTGTGAAGGCCGTGTATGTGTGTAGTTATGTTGGCTGTACCTGGACTAGATGCCACAGCTTTGTTGTCGAGACTACCCCTTTGGCCATGCTTCTGCACAAGCTGAGTGCTTCTAGCCAGTAGAGATATTTCTGCCTAAGGAATGCGTCTATAGTCGTAGTATCCTGATGGTTAGTAGCACTACACGCTAGTGATTTGTGTTTTGAGTCGCAAAAGTGGTCAATCCAGTACAAACATGGATAGCGCGACACAGCTAGAGGATCAGGGACAGGCGGCTTAACGTCTCCTATAGGATATCCTAGCGCTTGAAGATTATATATATCTCTACGCAGTGTTTTATGCAGAACTGTAAGTGACTTTGTAAAGATGTCTTGATGTACACATTCTATGCCATCTAGAAAGATCGTATTTAACGCTTTCATGACGAGAAAGTCCTTAGCTGACTGATGCACAAAGTACACTATATCATCGCGTAGCGTGAGGAACGATCCGCAGAGACCGATGATCTCCCGCACTGACTCTAGGTCATCAACAAAGTCTGTAAGCTGTTTGGTAAGCATAACTAGCTCAGCGACTGTGACGGGCCGATATAGGACAGCAGTTACTGCTAGTACTCGTAGGCATGTATCCGCGCTATCGGACTCGCTTATCTGCTGCAGCATCCGCTTGTACAAAGAGTCGAGCCCAGGCGGGAACTGGGCCAGCCTCTTAAGCGCGTTCCACTTCGGCGTCACTTTGAGGTCTTGACAGACCAACGCAACCCAGAGGAAGGTGTCGTTCGCGTTGGATGTCAAATGCTGAAGCACTGCATTTTGGGTCTCTGGCTTGTAGCGCTTCTCTTGGGCTAGGCGACACACCTTCTGCTGGATGAAGACTTTAACTGCTATTGCCACTGACTCGGCGTTCAGCTCAAGGCTCAGCCGCGTTTTGTGCTCTACACACTCCAGTTGTTCCTCGATAGCTAGCCAGTTGCGACTAGACACGATCCACTTAACGCGAGAGGACGCAGACGACTGCTTCGCGATAAAGCTAAGCAGCTTTGGTAAGTCTGTCGCGCATTCATCAAGCGCGTCAACAATTAGATACGTCGCGTTTAGGCTTGCGTCTCGCAACACGCCAGCGAAGATCTCTGTTAAAGCGACCCAGGCATTCGCGTCCTCGAATAAGTTTTTGCCTGCGTGATTGTGCTTCCTACGAACGTGCGATGCAAGCAATGGCTGCTGGTGCACGAGCATGTACAGCAAGCCTCGCAGCACAGCTGTGGCACTGTTGATGCGCGAGTCGGCCGCTTGACAGAAGAAGTACGATAGAAGAGCAGTCTGAGGTATAGAACTGTGTAGTTCGTCAACAATGCCACACAGCAGCATTGTCTTTCCCTTGCCAGGATCGCCTTTCACCCAGAGCAATTGGCTGTTTTGGTCCTTATACCACTGCCTGAATGCGGTGTTGTCAAGAATCCAGCGGTAAGAGTCTGCTAGCAGTCCACCTTTTGTCTCCTCGATGCGCTTCTTGTCATCGCGCGGGTCTGTTTGGCGTATGTCTTGGATGCATTGTTCCAGCTTGTATATTTCGCGCTTCAGACGATCAAAAGCGCCTACCTCACCCTCACCATACACCGGCGCTAGCTCAACATCGAGGATACCTTGCAGGCAATATGCTCTGTCCTCAATACGCTCAGTCATTCTGCCTTCTGCCCACCTCAGCCGCTCATCAACGCTGGATCTAGAGAGTGGGGCTCCGTTGAGCACTTCAGACGGAATACTCGTTATCTCGTAGATCGTCGTTTGCAGCGATGTCTTGCTGCCAAGGCTCTCTCCTTCTTGCGAGAAGAACTCGACCGTAGCTGGAGCAAGAAGCTCTTGAAGCGTCCAGCCACGCGTAAACCACCGGCTCGATCTGAAAGCAGGCTCCCAACTAAGCTCAGTGGCTCTGTCGCAGGCTTTCCTCTTCCTTTTTGACACGTCTGACAGGTAGACGTAGCACCGGGCTGCGTTGCGGTACCAACAAAACATAGACTGAATAGCCTGAGATAGCTCAGCCTTATTTGACTTGTTGATACAACATGTGTCAATCCAGAAGTACTGTAGATTATCTTGCCGTGCTTGTTTTCCGCAGAAGAGAATCTTCTTGTGGCCCGGCTTTGTCTTGCTATCGCCTGTTTGGAGGTCTGCGAACGTCACCTCGTCGCCATCTGCTCCCCAGGTGTGTGAAAGTATCGCGTAGGGGGGTATATCGCCATTGTTGAAGCTGTGGATGCTGAGCTCTCCGCTTTCGCTGTACTGCAAGAGCCGCATAGGTTTGTGTGGGTGTATAGTAGGTACATGTGATGAGAACAGGACTTGAAAGGCTGAACTCAGTAGCCTGATGGTGCGGGCGCTTGCTTGCTAGCTGCTTTCCTGCTACCGATGGATGGTCAGCATACAGAGAGAATGAAGAACAGATGCACTAGCTCAGATACCAGCAGGACACTGTGATGCGTCAAGATGTCGCGAGCTGAGGCTGCCGGCTCTTGCTATGTTCTTGACTTAGTGGTGAAGCCTGTGTGAAGCCCCAGGTGGGGTAAGGCGTGCCATGCATGCTCCGTGCACTGCTCGCAAGGCTGAAGCGCGTCTGCATCGAGAGCTGCGGAGGACATGAGGCCCTTGGCACCGTTAGCAGGGGCGTGTTTAAAGCTTACTCATTATTATTATTCCATTATAGTCCTGTATCAGCCGTTGGCTATGTAGGACTTTGGCCAAAGGCCGTTCTATCTAACTAGTTACAATTTGGTACGTTGTGCTGT
>NRSV01000123.1:12043-46193 GCA_002286855.1 Bipolaris cookei
CTGTTAAAGTGCTCTAGCCACTTCATACCAAGCTCATTTGTTGTCCAGCCATTCTTAGAGACCCCAATAACCCAATCCTTAGGCAGACTCTCTTCCTTATACCAGGCAGAGAGGTGGTGCTTGCCCTGAAAGATGATGAAGGGTGGGATCGCCCAGCCAGCTGCGCTAACACAAACCACGCTGGTAACCCACTCTCTATTGCCCTGCTGTAGAGATTTTGGCTTTGATCGACGGTCAGAGGCCGTGACTACTGCTGACGAGTTGTGCATGCCCATCATGAAGCCCGTCTCGTCAAAATTGTACATGTCGTCGTCCTGGATCCCATACTTGGCTTTGGTATTCTGTACCAGGCGGAACCAGTCCTGCACAAGCTCAGGATCTTCACAGAGGGCTCTTCTATAGTCGTACTTTCGATTGAACTTCATTTTGAGCTCTGGCCGACGCTTAATGAATGCTCTAGGCCAGTTTGGGCCAACAGGGTCGCGGTGGCGGGCAGCCAGCAAAGAATCAGCCATATCTTTGAGAGCAGAAAGGCGCGGCGGAAATCCTCGTGCGTCAAGGTCAAGTATATAGTCAACAATCGTCTCCTCTTCTGTCACAAGAAGCTTCATTGAGTTGGGCGTAGAATCTTGTCGGGACAGTTTTCCAGCGCGTCGATTGCTAATCGATTTTTGAGGCACGTTATAGAGAGCTGCGGCACGCCGTTGAGTTAATGTCGCGTCTTTTTCAAGAGCTTAAAGTGCAAGCTGTAATCGAGCTTCTTTGGCAGCTGAAGTATCACTTGGTTGTTGAGGCATCACGTTTAACAGTAGTGTTGTGGTAGAAGTTGATGGGGTCTTGGCACGGTGAGCCACTCGCTATACAGACACGTTAGGCCAAAAATACTCAAACTCCCACTCTTACTCCACACTACGAGCGGTATAGACGCTACTCTAGCTTTTATTACTAGCACGAAGATAGGAACAAGGAAGTGGCATCTAGGCCAAGATGGCTAGACTAAAAGAAAAATAAGAAAAATAAGAATAATGTCCGAACCTAGATAAGGCACTGAGTGAGTGATCGCGTGACTTAGGTTCCCCACGGATACCTGTGCACGGACCCAGGAGTACATCAACCCTTTTTCCTTTGAACGTAGAACAGGGATAGCAATGAACCGATAGTTACTTGCCACCCCCATTTACCCGCACGCTGTGTACACCGTGCAACTAACTGTATTGACTTAGACATCTTGCTAACACCAAGCGCTGGCTAGCCAATAGAGTCCATTCAACAAATAACGTGTTTCACCACCGAGCGGCGCAGTCTCCCCACTAAAACAACGTCGCAATACTTCTTACGCAACACCACTATAATTTTTAGTATTAAGTAGAATAAGATATTATTCTTTAGACGCGTCGCTATCCTCTGTATCCTCTACTTCTACTTGGCACGTACGAGAGTTATGTCCAATTTGGCTACAACGCCCGCAGCGCCGTTCACTGCGCACCCTCTTCGCAGGCGTTGCACCCTCATTAGAGCCACTACCCTCTACCTTAGCGATCTGATCAGCTATCTGGCCAACTGTCTGGGACCCCTCTGCCTGTACGTAGCGCCTCTTACGAGTTTTTCGCTATTTTGCTTCACTAATCGTAGCTTCAAGACGATCAAGTTTCTCCTGCATTAACACCATATTATGAGCTATTTGCTGAGCTCCCTTACTCAACTGCTGCATCTGCTCCTTAAGAGAAGTTGTAGGAGACCCTTGCTAGATTTGTATGCGGTTTCGAACAAGCGTAGCCTGCGCCTCCATTTCGCGCGCGTTGCGCGGCGTTTTCGGCTCCCAGGTAGGAGTCTCTTGCGCTGGTGGAGTCGGCGTACGCAACACGACGTTAAGCTGCGATAAAACAACGTGATAATCGTGTGGAGTAAGCCCAGCACCTCAGAACCCTCCGCAGATGTTTTCTGGTGTAATAGCCTTATAATAGGCCTTTTTGAATGCTGGTAAGAAGGTTTCTTTACTGATGTGGTGGATGCGATTGCGTGCCAAGACCGAGATAGCATCACCATACGCGCACTTCAACGGCGAGAAGCAGCCTACATCAAGAGGCTGTAAGAGGTGAGACGAATGTGGAGGCATACAGAGAAGGATTATCTTCTTCTCCTCGCAGAGATCTCGGAAAGCTACCGAGCAGTGGCTCTCATGGCCGTCAGTAATGAGCAGCCTATGCGTCCCCACAGGGCGCGCATGGAAATCGAAGTAACAAAGCCAGTCAAGCGCTAGATCGTTGTTCGTCCAGCCGGTAGGACTAACTTGGATCACCCAGTCGCGTGGCAGATCCTCAGTGAACCAGGTAGAGATCAGAACCTTGCCTGCGAAGATGAGAAATGCTGGGATGCGCTTGCCTGTTGCGCCAACGCCCTGTATTAGCATAACCCACTCACGATTGCCTGGCTGGATCTTCTTTGTTCTTCCTGGTTTTTCTGAGCCCGTGATAACTGACTGTGATAAAATCTTGCCCATAATGAAGCCAGTCTCATCAAAGTTATAGATATCTTCGTCCACGATACCATACTTCGCCTTCGTATTTTGAACTAGCTCGAATCAGCCCTTGATAAGCGCTGGATCTTCGCAGGCAGCTTGCTGACGATCATATGAACGGCTCCGGTGCGTACGCAGCTCAGGATTGCGCTGGACAAACCTATCAACCCAGCTCTTGCCAACCTCCTTCCTGCCACGCTCTCGGAGTAGTCTGTTGGCCATATCTCGCACGTCGTCTCTTCCACAGGGTAGTCCTCGCTCAGCCTCAACTATTACACACCTAGTAATAGCCTCCTCTTCTAGTTTTATAAGGCGCTTACAATTAGGCTCGCAGTCGCGTCGGGAGTGCCCTCCGTCGCGTCGTCGGCGTATTGTTGTTTGTGGTACGTTGTAGACTTTTTCAGCGCGTCGAATACTTTGAATTTGATTTCTACTAAGCTCAGAGACTGCTGGTTGAATATCAGCTTCAGTGTAGCTTCTACGAGGCTGTGGTTGTTGAGACATTACGCGTTATTATTGCGACGTTGTTTTAGTGGGGAGACTGCGCCGCTCGGTGGTGAAACACGTTAAAAGAAGAAAAACAACTCTGCTTTTAGTACCATTTCCTTTCCCCTAAGAGAGCCCGCTGGAAGGCAGCCCAGCTGCCCTACATCTCTCCCTGTTACCAACCTGCTCTTTAGCAACAGGCATCTAGAAAGCTAGTAATGGCTTAGCTAGACAAAGGCCGAAGCACCATAGTCACGCAATACAGCACAAAGTACCAAATTGTAGATAAGCAGATAGAACGGCCTCTGACCAAAGTCCTACATAGCCAGCGGCTGATACAGGACTATAATGGAATAATAATCCACGGGTTCGCGATCCACTTTTGCCAAGCCCTCACCATAACCACCACATTATGGCCCAAAATAGCCCACTTCGGGCCTGTATAGTGCAATAGAACACAAAGTATCATTTAAAGGGTACTTCTGCTACTTTATTAGACGTTCGCGCGTTATGTCTAGTCATATTGCACCATCTACACCGTCGTTGAGATGGTTCACCCACTTCAGTGCGCTTCTGCTTCTTTAGCTTCTTCCTATCACTACGCGCCCCAAAGTCCTGAAGAGTGGCCAAGCGCGTCCCATCTTCAACTGTCAAGATCCCCTCTGCCTGAATCCGCTTTCTTTTGTGCGCTTTTCGTCGCGTTGCGGCCTCATTTGCTGCCCTAAGCTCAGCTATCTCCTTTTGCGCCAACACTAACTTGTGCGCAATAATAGTTGCCCCTTTGAGACCTTCTCAAAGGCCTTCACAATAGACGTTGGCGAACTATTCGTATGCTTTTCAATCCTCTTCTTCACCAGCGTCGATTGCGACCCTAATTCTAGGGTATTACTGGGGGTTTGCGACAACCAAGGCTGGTTGCCGATAGGTAGGGGTGATGGAGTGCGCAACTGGACATCAAGAGTGAATATAACCCGTTCTGGGTCAAAGGGAACCAATCCAGCGCCTCGAAACCCTCCTTGAACATCACTAGAAGTAAATGAGGTATCAAAAGCCTGCTTAGAGCAAGACAGGAACTCTTGTTTTGTAACGTGGCTGATCTGGCTGCGCATAAGCGCTTCGACTTGGCGTCCGTAGGCCTGCTTTAAAGGGGCAAAACAACCCACATCAAGAGGCTGTAAGAGGTGAGACGAGTGTGGAGGCATGCAAATAGTAACAATATTGTGATGTTTGCAATATTTTGGAAATCCAACGGATTGTGGCTTTTATGGCCGTCAATAATGAGCAGGCGGTAGACGCCAACCATCTTCGTCTTTGTATGCTCATCAAAGTGCTTTAGCCACGCAAGATCAAGCTTGTTGGTCGTCCAGCCGTTCTCAGAGACCCCAATAACCCAACTATGGGGTATATTACCGTCCTTATACCAGCTTGAGAGATGGTGGCGCGCCTTGAGGATGATGAAGGGCGGAATCGTCCACCCGGTCGCATTAATGCCCTGAATGACCGTTGCCCACTCTCTATTGCCAGGCTGAATAGTCTTTGGCCGTCCGTGCCTCTCTGAAGCTGTAACAACTACTCCAAGGGCAATCTGGCCCATCATAAAGCCTGTCTCGTCAAAATTGTACGTGTCGTCGTCCTGGATATCATACTTGGCTTTCATGTTGGCTATCAGGTTAAGCCAGGCTTGGATGGTTCTAGAATCCTCAAAGGGCCCTCTTGTGGTCTTACTTGCGATTAAAACGCGTTAAAAGCTCAGATCGACGTTTGACGAACGTACTGGGCCAGTTTTGTCCAACCTGGTCCAGATTGCGCTCAGCGCGCAAGGAATTGGCCATATCAGTTACTTCTGCAAGCCTAGGGGGAAATCCACGCGTAACAAGCTCAAGTATATTCTCAGCAACTACGTCCTCCTCAATCATAGTTAGATTCATTGTTTTAGGCCAGCGATCTGCTTGTGAAGTTCGTCCTGCGCGTCGACGGCTTAGTGTCTTACGAAAGACGTTGTGGAGAGCTGCAGCGCATCACTCAGAGATTCGCGTCTTGTTTGAGATCCTGAAGAGCAAGCTGTATCTGACGTTCAGTAGAGGGCTATAAATGCTGTTGTTGTTGCAACATTAGAGTAGAGTAGGTGTTTTGGTAAGTGCTTAGAAAAAGTGGGCCACGAACCTGTGAAGTACGTTCTAAGTCAATTGACACCTGCGTGGTTGAGACATAACGCGTTGTTGTGTTGAAGTCGACGCGCTGGCTGGGAGCTCGCTTGTGAACCACGTTATACGTATTATTTGCACTATTGGGAGCCTTGCCTAAGCTGGATGGAGACTAGAGAAGTACAACCTAAAGTCGTGGAACACAACATGTACATGAATATCATATTTACATCTTTACCCCAACTTCGTACAATGGTCATCATTCCCAAAGCAACAACATGCTCACAAGTTGTCAATGAGTGGGCTGAGACCTTGTGCGCTGCCAATTCTATCTTCATAGAAGAACCTACTCCTCTCGACATTCGCACGGTCTGCCATCCACTTGGCAAATGCGAGTGCGTCTGTATTAGGCTCTTCAAGAATCTTATGATGGCCCTCGGATGCCGGGACATCTTCACGAACGCTCCACCTGCCATTCTGATTCTGATACTCATCGCTGAGCATGAAACTATGGAGCAACTTTGCACCTTCGGGGTGCGGTGCCTTTTTCAGGATGGCACCAGTCTGAGGCCAAGAGACGAATTTGGCATCAGTGGGTAATCCAAATGACGCTCCTGGGCGATCTGTAAATGAATAGCTGCCAGTAAATGTTACCGCGCTGGTGCTGTTGCTGGCTCTAAGAATCGTTCCTGGGGTTTGTGTGCCGCGTACCCAGCGGGGGTTATTGGCAAGCAGGGCATCGAACCATTCAATGCCGAGTTTTTTCAAGCTAAGAATGCCATCAATAAACCGCATACATTAGGTAAGAATAAGAACTTACATGACGTCGAACTGGTACAAGACCGCATCGTCATCGTTAGGATAAGTCAGAACGAGCTTATCCTTGAACTCAGGTTTGACGAGATCTTTGTATGCAGTAGGCACTGCGCTCGTCTTGTTCAGGTTGGCAGAGAAGCTGTATTTATTTAGCAATGATATTTACATACAGTTCATGGCGTATCGTACCCCCAAGCGATAATGAAGAGTCCGGTGTAAGCTGCATCTGCATCTCTAAACTGCGGGTAGACTTTGTCGAAGTTCAATGGCGCATAATTCAACAGAGCGCCTGCTTTCTTCCAGCGTGGGTAGTCATGCAGCGTCTGAAGGATGACGCTGTCGACGTATACGTTGTTGTTTGCGAGTTGCAAATCTATGTTTCCATCGTGGTACTTGGAAAGGTCGACTGTGACATTGAGAGTCATTTTTGGAAATCGTTTCTCGAAGGCAGCTTTCAGGTTATTTTGCTGAGTCTTTTCATCGCCGCCATGCCAAAGAGTGACAATGCCACCTTCGGCAACAGCTGCTTCGTAAATTTCGTCGAGGCTGCGCATTTCTTGCGTGGATGTTGCAGCGTCTGGGGCAGGGGCGGCTAGAGAGACACAGGCAAAGAGTGCCAAATTGGAAAGTGTGACGCGCATGATGGCTTATGTCGATCCGTGCAGTTAGAATAGGAATGCAGGTACATAACAAGTAATTAGAGGATTGTAGCTCTTATACGAGAACGATGTGGGTATGTAAACTCAACCTAATGTTAATTAGTGTGTGACTAGTTAGCTGCTAGTGCTACAAGAAGGTTAGTATGTGGTTTATCACTATCAGTTAGATTAGATCAATTAGGGAATCGGTTTCTTTCGACAAAGCATTTATACGCAGAGAAACATAGCCGAATAGTCACTTAATAATCTTGCATAATTACACATAATTTCCGTATAAGTAACAAGGTTACAGCGATCGGGTGGCTCGGAAGCTCTACCCCCGCACACAGCAGAGAGCATAAGAAGAGAACCTTGTAGGCATGTAGATAGGCAAGAAGAATTTTGAATACACACACCTGTCTTTTGGCAATCCTTCTGCATTCGTGCAAACCCTCTTTAGCCCCGCGCGCACATGCTTCGTACCTTGCTGTTTGCACCGGGTTCAAGCTTATGCTAGCTAGCTATAGAGCCCATTCAAAACTTAACGTGTTTCACCACCGAGCGGCGCAGAGAAAACCTCACCAAAAAATCAAAACCAACAGGGGTATCTATCTAGATAACCACTGATTAATAAATGTTAAGGTTCTTATACATATCTATTATATATCCAAATAGTATATCTAGAGAGTTTTAGAAAATTCTATTAGCTATTTGTAGAGTGTACAAGATATGGAAAACCCTGGCATAGGTCCAAGTAGAACTAAAGATCTATCTGCAACACAAGTGGGCATAAGAAAGGAATCTTAGATCTCGGCATGACTTCGGCAACTTTGCAGAAAACAAGGCTTTGAGAATTGTGTCATATCGCAGCATCAATCACTATGCTTTATAAGGCAAGTGCATGCGTCATTTGTCACCGTTAGCTTTTTATTACCACCATAGGCAGGCCCCCCTAGCTAGTGACGTTATAGGCTCTGTCCAAATATACATCATATTAGATTATTATTGTTCTATTATAGTCTAGATGCAGTTCGGGGCTATGTAAGACTTTGGCGCAGCCGCCGTTCAATATTGTTTCCCCTACGGAGGTGCCTTTCAAAAGTTTGGGTCCCCCCTTGTCAGAAAGCTAAAAGCCATTATGCCTAATTAGGTTGTTTCTCCGAGCACGTGAGCAGGCCTTATGGTGCAAAGCTCGATATCATTGCTTGACTGTAATTAACTACTTAAAGTTTTGCGAAATATCCTCCCATTCAGAATTAGCTGATATAGTAGTAGAAGGAGTAGCACAAAATCGACCAGTGTCTCTACCCTCTCTATACTCATTACCGACCCTAAGCTCAATTATCTTTTGTATATGTATAGGGATACGCTCGATCAACGCCTGAATCTTATCTTGAGGTAATTCCGCCCAACACTGCTCCCATGCCTGAATAGCTTCAGCTCTGCTCTTTGGTGCGCCATATCTCGTAGTTCTTCTCTTCATCCATGGCCGGCATGGCTCAATCGCGTTTAGATCTGGCGAATTACCTGGCCAAAGAAGCTTCGTAATGCCATATAGGTCATATATCAGCTGCTGAGCGTGATACTCATGTGATGGAGCTTTGTCTTCCTGTACGATTGTTCCTGGTCGAGCATCTTTACACTGCTGCGCAAAGGGTAGCAGCTTTGGTCGAAGAATTGTTGTTTGATAGCGATACCAATCAATGCCAGAACCTTTACCACGAGCTAGCTTGCCATTCTTCTAATTCCATCGCCACTGAGGCTTCCGGCTACGGGTTGTTCGTAGATTAAGTCGACGCATACCATTATTAAGCTCCCATTGCTCTTTCATCATTGGCTCAAGATTCTCGTTCATCTCCTTTATCTCTTTATCAGCCTTTTCCTTGTCCTTCTTCGTCTCCGGTATCCAGCAATGACACGGCCCCTTCTTGTCGTAGGAGAAGCTGTAACGGGCTGAACGCCCTTTGGATAGCTCCTCGATGGAATCTCGGTCTACTCACGGAATCTTCGTGTACCAACCGAACGACGTTCAAACACCAGCAGAAGATTCTAGGTGCTGCCTCGAGCACCCAGATTCTATCGGCCCGATTGTTGCTCGAGCAACCAGCTTGTATATAGATCGCTACGTAGCTTGGAAGTTTAGCTCTCTATTGAATAGAACTTCTTGTATACCTCGCGATTGCTCCCCGGAGCGCAGCCCCTTACAGAAGCACGCCCAGGACATAAACTCGGAATAGCCTTTCCAACGCTCCCGAATACAGCTTCGTACAAAAGCTTCATCAGCTTTACGCCACACACGATAGCCACCTCGTCGATGGAGCAACATAACACTCGTTTCGTCTGACCAAATCACATTCTTCCAGTCTTCGAGAGTCCAGTCTTTATGCTCTAAACACCACTTAAGTCGATCCTCCCGCATCTGCTTCGTCAACCCAGGCTTCCTTGTCGGTTTCGTCTTTCTGAACCTAGCTTTCTTGAGTATACGATACACAGTGCTGGCTGAGACTTCGATTCCCTTCTCTCTAAGCATACCAGCAATGTCAGTGCACGATTTCTCTCCCATAGCGATCACGGCGTACTGTAAGCATTACAGCGGAAGTTGTATCCTTAGTCTGCTTTGACGGACGGCCGGATCGAGTTGCATCTTGTACATGCTCGTCCCGAAGATTAAGTGGACGTTCAGCTGGGTCAAATCCACGCTCAATCGCCCGGGCATATATTTTGTTGAGCGTACGCTTCTCTATACCCGTTAAGTCAGTTATCTCGCCATTGCTTTTGCCTGTTGCTTTGAGAGAAATAACAAGAGCACGAGTTGCCGCACTGTAATTCATTGTAAGGCCAGAATTTGATCAAAAGCGTTGGGTGGTCGAAAGCGATCTCTTCGTATGTGAGCAGAGGTCACGTACAATCGGAGCAACTTCCGGATTCAGCATAGTAGCTTATAGCTTTCTGACAGGGGGGGGGGGCCAAACTTTTGAAAGGCACCTCCGTACTTTCTTGTTCAATGGTTGGGCATCTACTATGGTGCGTTGGTTCGTGCACGACTGTAAGAGGAGAGACTACAATCAATGACCTTCTGCCTCTTCTTAAAACCTTCTTTGTGACCTTTTTCCATACTATCCTAACTACGTATTCGGAAAACCTGAAAAACCTCGTAGGGATAAAAGAGTTATCGGAGCTTGAACGTAGAGTAGTGTACGGAGGTGCCTATCAAAAGTCCTTGCTCGCGCTCTTATTGTCAGTCTCAAAACTACTAGAAAATCAAGTAACGAGATTAATGACTTGACTAAAATCCCTACGCGGACAATCAACTCAATCTATGGCCGAGCTATCACGCGTGGCTTTGACCTAGCACAACGGCCACTGCAAATTAAGGATAGCTGTCTTGAAGACGCCCCGCAATCTGGCAAGCCATCAAAGCAGGTTGATGCGGCTGAAAAGGTCGTCCATGCTGTACGCTCTGACCGCTTTGGACGGGAAAAGTGTTGTGGTGATATTGCTGAGACACTCAGTCAACAAGAATTGAACATATCGGCTATGACAGTATGGTGAATTCTACGGAAAGCAGGCTTGAGGAAAATCAAGCCAACGAGGAAACCTGGACTGACGAAGAAGATGAAGAAGGAACAGCTTGATTGGTACCTTCAGCATCAAGATTGGACGCTTGAGGATTGGAAGAATGTAATATGATCTATGTAACGGGCTGAGCCCTGAGTCACATGACTAGGCTGCTAGCCTAGTCGCGTCTCTGGCAAGGTAAGGGCCGTGCGCCAACCCAAACAAAATAGGCTCCCCGCTCGCGTCTTACCTTCTTTCTTCATCTTGACTGTAAATAGCATCTGGACTAGGTAGCTGGAATACAGTTCCTACAGACCGTTCACAATCTAGTGAGACATCTGTTGTTCGGCTACACAGACGTGGGGGTTATAGAGTTTGAAGAAAATCAGATGAAGCCTTTGTACGCAGCTGCATTTGTGAGCGATAGAGGGGCTATTCTGAGTCTATGTTCTGTGGATGCTTCTTGTATGTCACGAGATGCTAGGAGCACAAGTCCAAAAGCTTTGGGAGGCGTTGGTGAATTGCTACGTACACTATTTATGAAGACTCAAGACGTTGCATAAGGAAACAGGACAGAGATTCGTCAACAGAATATACAGTCACACTCCAAAAGTCTATGCCGCTAAGCGCTCGGGCCACCATCACCACTTTTTTCCCACAATTTCAACGCTATGCAACTCCACCAAACTAAGTCCAAAAATAATTTTGAAATAATCAAACTGTAGCTACAGATCTCAGTATTTTGTTTAATATCCTTTTGCTCTACGGACAGCGGAGAGGCGGCGCGGCATACTCAAAATTAGCTTCGTAATCAAAGAATCAGGTATGGCTGACCACGCCTCGCGCAACCCATTTTCAAACTGCTCCCACTCAATATTTGTGTCGCCTATGTAGTCAAACTCGGGATAAAGCTCATGAAGTTTCTTTTTAAGTGCCCACCAGAGGTGCTCGATAGGGTTGAGATCTGGAGAATATAGTGGCCAGTCGATCGTTTCTATCCCATAAATTCTCAACCACTGTTGTGAGATTCGAGCAGTGTGGATACGCGCGTTATCCCGCATAAATAGCTCGCCGGCTCTATAGTTCGGTAGTAGCCCTTCCTTAAGCGCTTTTAAGTAGCTCCGTGCCGTATATCCAGCTCGACGCCGTGATGAGTCTCGTTTCATGATCACCAGAGGGCTACGGCCTACAACACCATCAGAACCTATCCAGATTACAGCCCACACCATACGAGCGGGCTGCCAGCCAGTAGGAACAGCTTCTATCATCTTATGAGACCACTTTTGCTCTGGTAATCGCCATACCCAAGTAGCGTTATGGCCAGATCCGCGGACGATACTACACTCGTCTGAAAACTTCAAAACAGTCTGCCCACCCCACGTGAAATTACGCCAACGCTGCGCAAAAAGTAGACGTTTTTTAGCTACGATCTTGGTGATAAATGGTCAGCGCTTTACTCTGAACTTATGGTAATCTATTTGATCAAGTACTCGTTGAATTGTACTCCGAGAAATGGTGGGTTGGTCGTGTTGGGTATCCTAGAAGCCCGCCTCGCGTACGAGAGCGCTGTACTCAATTTTTGGCTCCCGTTTTACAATTCGTAACAGTCGGCGATGATCTCTACTAGTTAATTTAGGTGGGCGGCCTATCCGATCGCGCTTTATGTAGGTGCCTTCGGTTTCCCATCGGTGGATAACGTTGGATACTGCGCGTCGCGAGCAGCTCAGACGCGCCGCGATTTCTGTCGTTCCGCATACAGCCTCCGCTTGCGCCAAGATATATATGCGTTGCGCTTCTGACAATTCACCACCTGGTATTCGATTACGCGAAATTTCAGTGCAAAAAGATCTCATTTGGATGGAGTTGTTTGGTGTTAAAGAAGAGACTACTCTATGGGAATTGGGATGGTGGGGTAGGCCCGTGCTCAGGGGAACAGACTTTTGAGCTAGTACTGTATCATGGGTGGCTAGTGTACGTGTAATACCTTGGTAGCACTCAACCAATCAGTAGTATAATCCAGGTGTTACGGCAACCCAGCGGTTACCGTGACATCGTACGATGAGAAGGGGCCTTGTCACCAGAGTTGCTATCAGTCAGTTCAGTCAGTCCAGAGAGCTCCGGACTGACTGAACTGACGTCGTCACCGCTTGTGGACTGACTGAACTTACTGAACTGACTGAACTGAGTTACCTGACGTCAAACTGAGATAATTGCTCTTGTATTTTCGAAATTTCTTCCTCCGATAGTGTACGCGCTAACCCTAAAGTTGACGTAGTTGTTGGCTGTATACCAAGCCTCTTCTAGCTCTTCAAACTCTGCAAAGCTGAGACAAGCTCTGGCTTTGTGTAAGGGGCTGCGCTCCGGGGAGCAATCGCGAGGTATACAAGAAGTTCTATTCGATAGAGAGCTAAACTTCCAAGCTACGTAGCGATCTGTATACAAGCTGGTTGCTCGAGCAACAATCGGGCCGATAGAATCTGGGTGCTCGAGGCAGCACCTAGAATCTTCTGCTGGTGTTTGAACGTCGTTCGGTTGGTACACGAAGATTCCGTGAGTAGACCGAGATTCCATCGAGGAGCTATCCAAAGGGCGTTCAGCCCGTTACACTTTGTATGGAGTCGCCGCGTGCCTAACATGTCGCCAAGCTCGCTGAAAGTCCGCTCACAGTCTGCCGCTGCCGCTGGTATTGTTAGAACGTCGATAGCAAACCTTGAGAGTATAGGGAATTGCCCAGCAACTGACTCCCAGTATAGAAGCGGATTAAGAGACAGCCAATCCTCCTCAGCTAACGCTGGCTGCCGCTTCCAAATCTCGTACTCATCCTCCGCAAGGCTTGCCTCTACCTGCCGCATACTTTGCTCGATAGACGACTGCAGAAAAGCTGATCGCGATGTTGACAACCCTAGCCGGGACTTCTTACGCGGCGGCGTCACTGTCTGAGTTGGAATAGCTGCAGCGTCCTTTCGCCCCTGCCACATGCGCAGAAATGCTCGGTGGTTATTATCAAGCCAGCCGTCGCGATAGTGAACACCGTCACGGGCAGCAACATGGGTGTCGGGTACCTTCGAGAGCGCTGAGAGGTGGTGCTTGTAGTGCGGGTGTAGTATCGTAGCAGTGTAGTAGACGGGCGCGTTGTTAAATTTTGCGTAGTAATCAGCAAGCTTACAGTGCGCAAGGTTAACGTTCGTAACGAGATGATCTTTAGGTGCGTTAGGATCTTCGTAATTCACATCCTTAAGACGGTCTTTGAGAGCCTCAAGTTGGTCAAGAAGCCACTCAAATGTTACTAGAACTTCCCAAATAGCGCCGTGGCGGCCGTGTCGGCCACGACCTTCAAGTAGCCGTGTAGCTTCGGCAAATGGCTCAAGGAGTTGAATGTACTCTGTTATTGTCGCCCAGTCTTTACCGCTTAGACCGCCTTCCCGTATGTATAGTCGTGGCTGCGCAGCAGGGAGCTGCTCGCGATTCTTCCGGCGTCGTGAGGGTGCTGTTGCAGCACTATGCTCCTCAATTTTACACTCAATATAGCTATCGATAGGGCCGTGTAGCTCAGCTGCGCGCACAAACATACTAAAATAGCTATTCCAACGCGTCTTGACAGACTTAACAAGCTGCCGGATGTGAGGTGTAACAACTAAAGACTCTGCCTCCTCGCGCTGTAGGCGATCTAGTAGTTGTCGAGTTTGAGGTGTGCAGATAGACGCAATCACGTCAAAGAGGACACCGATGGGACCGTGTTTGCGCCACTCATCCATGTACTTCTCCTCGTCCTCAAGGTAAGCGGCGTCATTCTCGTACGCGCTACGGTCTTTGCCCCAAATTACTAATTGCGCGCTTAGGTTAAGTATATGGCGGCAGCAGCACCGCAGCCGCCGCTCGCTTGCGATAAAGCCAAACTCCCCTGCTAAGGACTCAACTGCAGTATCATTGTTACTTGCATTGTCAAGCACAAAGTACCCAACGCTCTTATTGTCAATGCCAAATAGCCGAAGTATTGTTATTGCAACAGCGGCAATATTACTGCCAGTGTGCGCTCCGTGTAGCTCAGGCAACCCAAGCAGATGGTCAACTAGCTTGCCCTCGCCGTTGAGGTAATGTACGCAGAAACCAGTAAAAGCATACTGCCCACCAGTTGAAGTCCAGTTGTCAAATGACACGTGTATAAGCGACCGGGCTTCGCGAAGGTAGTTAGCAACCGCTGGTATGTATGTGTTGTACTCAGCAATAATGTGATCGCGGAGCGTTTGGTGGCTACGCCAAAGGAGGGCTTCGGCTAGCGGGTTCACGGCCGCAATCATGGCTCGAAATTGCGGCGTTTCTATTACGCGAAGACTCTGGTTGTCCGCGACTACCCAGTCCTTCAGCGCGTCCTGAAATCGAGAGATTGAAAAGCTTGCTGCCGCAGTAAATGACATGGTCGGGCGCCCATCCCCATGGTCTGAATCCCATGGGCCCCATGGGCGCCCATGGGCAGGACTGCTCTAGCCATTTTAGGTAGCGCTAGTACTAATATAGTTAAGCTTATGACGCTATGTAGTGTAAGTGTCACGGTAACCACCGGGTTGCCATAACACCTGGATTCTGCTGCTGATTGGCTGAGTGCTACCGAGGTACTACACGTACGCTAGCCACCTATGATATATTCTGTTGACGAATTTCTGTTCTGATTCCTTACGCAACGTCTTGAGTCTTCACAGATAGTGTACGTAGCAATTCACCAACGCTTCCCAAAGCTTTTGGATTCGTGCTCCTAGCATCTTGTGACATTACGTTGCGTCCTCAACTATGACTACCGAAGAACTGAACAACACGCTGCAGTTACTATTGCAACAAGTCGCCGGATTAACTGACACCCTTGCAAAACAAGAAGCACGACATCATGAAGAAATAGTAGCCTTGCGTAGAGACTTTCAAGAGAGTCTCAACGCGGTTACCCAGTCAGCACAACCTGCACCAACAGTAAACTCCCCGGACGCCGAAGAGAAACAAGCGCCAGACGCTACTCTAGGATCTGAAACTAGCTCTTCTCCAACTACCCAGATCACCCCTACGACTTCAACATCTCTCCCGGAGAAGAACTTGAGGTCTGAACGACTGCCTGACCCTCCCGCCTTTAGCGGCAAGAAGAAGGACTTACCGCTTTTCTTGACTAAGCTCCGCTATAAACTAAAGGGAAATGCCGACCGCTTCCCTACTGAGGAATCACGACTCATCTACGCTCACTCTCGGCTTGAACATGACCCAGCTACGCTTATCGACCCGCTCATGGGCAAGGACATTGTAACTGTAGACCGTCTAATACAGTTCCTCGAAGCAACCTACGGAGACCCAAACCGAGAACTTACTGCCTGGAGCCGACTTGATAACCTGAAGCAAGGAAAAAGGACCTTTCTCTCGCATTTCGCTGAATTCAGACGTCTTGTAGCCGACACTAACCTGAACGAAGGAGCCCAAATAAATCAGCTACGCCGCTCTCTCTCTGACGAACTACGCCGTGCTATGGTCGGCGTACCGATTCCGCAATCCCTGAACGACTACGCGAACTTGATCTCCCTTTACGATAATGACCTTCGATATCTTCCTGTTGCACGTATGACCGCGAGTACCAAGCAGACCCGATACCCGGTGGAAATGGAGCTCGATGTTTCGGACTACGCCCCAAAAGGATCTGATGAACGAAAGAAAAGAATCAGCGAAGGACGTTGCTTTAAGTGCAATAAGAAAGGCCACATCTCCGCTAACTGCCCCGTTCCATTGCCCCAACAACGAGTTAGAGCCCATAGCGCTTCGCTCTCGGAANATCCACACCATGTCTGTCTACTCAACAAGGCTCTCTACGGCCTAAAACAAGCCAGCAGACAGTGGCAAAAGCTTCTTTCAAGCTTACTAAGCCAACTAGGCTATCGAGCTCTATCTATCGATACTGCTACCTATATCAATATCGAACAGAAGATCATAATAGCCACCCATGTGGATGATCTGCTCATTTTTGGAGAAGAAGAGCAGAAAATCAAACAGCTGTTCAAAGATCTATTAAAGATATCAAATCTAGAAATCAAGAATCTAGGAGATGTCTCAGAGTTTCTTGGTGTTCAAGTGATTAGATCAAACCAGTCGATCTACATTACCCAAGAGGGCTATCTCCAAAGACTGCTAACTAGATTTGGCAAGGCAGAAATCAAGCCTAGATCTACTCCACTACAACAAAACATCAAACTTAGTAAAAACAGCCAATCAGCTACTCCAAAAGCGACCAATAGCTTCCAGCAGCAAATCGGTTCTCTCATCTACCTTTCCATTTTTACTCGGCCGGATATTACCTACGCAGTCAATCTTCTATCCAGATTCATGGCCAATCCAAGCCCCGAGCATTTCAGCAGCCTAGACTATCTATGGGGATACCTATCCCAGTCAAAACAGCTAGGACTGCTCTATCATCTCAATACAGATAGTCAATCTGCACCAATCAGCCCAGATTTGATCAAGCTGACTGGATCTACTGATGCAGATTGGGGGGGCGACTTCGATAGCAGAAGATCCACCACCGGATATATATTTCTGCTCCAGTCAAACAAGAGCAACTGCGCGATTTCTTGGCTATCAAAACTGCAGCCGACAGTGGCACTTTCAAGCGCAGAAGCCGAGTTTATGGCCTATCGAGAAGCGGCCAAACAGAGCATATATCTCAATCAGTTTCTCAAAGAGATCAAAGCTCTATATCCAATACTTCTAGATGCCGACAAGACTGCCACTACGATATACTCGGACAGCCAAAGCGCGATCCAACTCACCAAAAATCCTACCTATCACGCCAGGACAAAGCATATCGACATCCAATACTACTTCATTCGCGAGAAGGTAGAGACAAAACAGATCCAGCTAGTATACCAAAACACCAGCTTCCTACTAGCCGACTGTCTCACTAAAGCAACAAGCACTGATAAGACTCGAGACTTTATAATCGGATCAAATCTAGTAGATATATCTCATATTACAGCTTCCTAGCTTAAGGGGGCGTGTTGTAGATAAGCTACTCAGCTATTCTACGACAGAATCCGGATGCGCAGTCCACACCCGGACTCTGCGATCAATCAAGTCTATAGTCGATCTATCAAGACTATAATCGATCAATAGACATCTATCTATGACGCTATAGATTACGCAAGCTACTACTAGATAGACTCTTCTAGAATCTATTCTAGCTAATATATATAGTAGTAGGATAGCAAGTAGATAGAAGACAGAGCACTTCACACAAGATCAATTCACACTACCAACGATCAATCAATTAGTGTTTCTTCCCTAGCACATATCTTCTCTCTCTACAATCTCTCGATCAAGCTGGCTCTGAGTCTACTACGGATAAGTAGAAGGCAGAGACCTCTACCTCTGAGTCGATAGTAGAACAAGCAGCACCCTACACTTTGACAAATGAGTGAATATAAATTGCAAGCTAGATGCACACCAAACCTTCCGCCGTAGTCACTACTATCCTTTCGTTACTAGCATACTTTGCAATCTTTGAAAATTATCATAATGTACTGGAAAACTGTTTCTGTACCCGCCTGCATATTTCTCAGCCTTGTTCCTGGGCTGGCCTTTGGAGCTTCTAAAACGCGTTTCCGTCGTCAAGATGGTGGCGCCCTAGAACTTCTGCATGAGTTCTGCACCAATTTCGAGATCAAAGGGAGCAAGCTAACGGCCTTGTGCGTGGCGAGCGTAGGGGTGCCCAGTGAGGCCAGCATCGATCTGAACAAGTGTCTTAGCAATGATGATGGACAGCTACAATTCGAAAGGTGATTACCGCTGCTTCTCATGCTATCAGACTCTCATGCTCAGACGTAGGCAGAGACGGCAACGCTTTGCTTACCTGCACTCAGTGTACTCTGGAAGTGCTCAATCTTACCTGCACTTGCATTGAGGACAAGGGCCCTGCATCCAAGTCTCAAGAAACTAGAATCAGTCTTGATGAGCGGTACGAGAGCAGACTTGCTATCAGTCAGGTAACTCAGTCAGTTCTCGAGGTCGCTGGACGTCAGTCCAGTCAGTTCAGAGGCCTCCAGACTGACTTAACTGACTGACGTTGGACTGACGTTGGCTATTTCTGAAGCAGAATTTCGCAGTCGTGATAGCCACATCTAGTGCGGCTTCGAAGCCACGCTAGTCCTAGATATATAGACACTAATCAGTCCTATATGAGTTAGCAGGTGTAGCTTCGAGCTAATCAGAACTTGTGGAGGTGCGCTAGCCGCATCTAGCAAGCCTTTCGCGTCACGTCGCGTCTGCTATACATACGACACTATAACTACCATACTACTAACTATTGCTATAACACTTTGTAGGTTACTTCATGTCTACTCCCTCTAATTCAGGCTTTCGCCGCCTTACAGAATACGACAAGCACAATTCTCCTCTACCATCGCTATCGAACACGCCAACCGTTGGCGATACTGCGAGTGAGGCACAGCCTGATGAGCCAGTAGCAGTACAGGCGAATTTCCCCAACGACGGCGACGACGACAAAAACTACGACGGGCTTGATTTTGGGCGTGTGCCGTACCTTGAGCGGCGCCAAGTTGAGCGCAATAGTCGCGGTGGGCCAAAAAGCTGGATTTACCGCCATGGCTGGGCCGTCTGGCACCGCAAGTACAAGAAGAACTACTGGCTTTGTCGGTACTGCCATCAACGACGGAAGCAGGAGGCTTGCTACGAGGCTGACAGCACTACAAATGCCGGTCGACACCTCTCAAGCAACAAGCCTGGGCACTCACACGGACCCAACGGACCTATACCAATTGCTAGCCGGGAGGGCAATATTATAGGTGCGCTCGCAAAGTCCCAAGTACATATCATGAGGTCTAAAGGGATAGAAGTGTCGCAAGAGGTGGCAAACGAGATGGCAGCAAGCTTTTCAATCTCTCGATTTCAGGACGCGCTGAAGGACTGGGTAGTCGCGGACAACCAGAGTCTTCGCGTAATAGAAACGCCGCAATTTCAAGCCATGATTGCGGCCGTGAACCTGCTAGCCGAAACCCTCATTTGGCGTAGCTACTAAACGCTCCGCGATCATATTATTGCTGAGTACAACACATACACACCAGAGGTTGCTAACTACCTTCGCGAAGCTTGGTCACTTATACACGTGTCATTTGACAACTAGACTTCAACTGATGCGCAGTATGCTTTTACTGGTCTCTGCGTACATTACCTCAACGGTGAGGGCAAGCTAGTTGACCATCTGCTTGGGTTGCCTGAGTTACACGGAGCGCACACTGGCAGTAATATTGCCGCTGTTGCAACAACAATACTTCGGCTATTTGGCATTGACAATAAGAGCGTTGGGTACTTTGTGCTTGACAATGCAAGTAACAATGATACTGCAGTTGAGTCCTTAGCAGGGGAGTTTGGCTTTATCTCAAGCGAGCGGCGGCTGCGGTGCTGCTGCCATATACTTAACATAAGCGCGCAATTAGTAATTTGGGGCAAAGACCGTAGCGCGTACGAGAATGACGCCGCTTACCTTGAGGACGAGGAGAAGTACATGGATGAGTGGCGCAAACACGGTCCCATCGGTGTCCTCTTTGACGTGATTGCGTCTATCTGCACACCTCAAACTCGACAACTACTAGATCGCCTACAGCGCGAGGAGGCAGAGTCTTTAGTTGTTACACCTCACATCCGGCAGCTTGTTAAGTCTGTCAAGACGCGTTGGAATAGCTATTTTAGTACGTTTGTGCGCGCAGCTGAGCTACACGGCCCTATCGATAGCTATATTGAGTGTAAAATTGAGGAGCATAGTGCTGCAACAGCACCCTCACGACGCCGGAAGAATCGCGAGCAGCTCCCTGCTGCGCAGCCACGACTATACATACGGGAAGGCGGTCTAAGCGGTAAAGACTGGGCGACAATAACAGAGTACATTCAACTCCTTGAGCCATTTGCCGAAGCTACACGGCTACTTGAAGGTCGTGGCCGACACGGCCGCCACGGCGCTATTTGGGAAGTTCTAGTAACATTTGAGTGGCTTCTTGACCAACTTGAGGCTCTCAAAGACCGTCTTAAGGATGTGAATTACGAAGATCCTAACGCACCTGAAGATCATCTCGTTACGAACGTTAACCTTGCGCACTGTAAGCTTGCTGAGTACTACGCAAAATTTGACAACGCGCCCGTCTACTACACTGCTACGATACTACACCCGCACTACAAGCACCACCTCTCAGCGCTCTGGAAGGTACCCGACACCCATGTTACTGCCCGTGACGGTGTTCACTATCGCGACGGCTGGCTTGATAATAACTACCGAGCATTTCTGCGCATGTGGCAGGGGCGAAATGACGCCGCAGCTATTCCAACTCAGACAGTGACGCCGCCGCGTAAGAAGTCCCGGCTAGGGTTGTCAACATCGCGATCAGCTTTTCTGCAGTCGTCTATCGAGCAAAGTATGCGGCAGGTAGAGGCAAGCCTTGCGGAGGATGAGTACCAGGGCTCGCAATGGTTCAAAATCAAATCAAAGCTTGATTGATTTGATTTGAATAGCTTGATTTGTTTTTGATTCGAGCGAAGCTTGAATAACTTGCTTTGAATTGAATAACTTGATTTGATTTGAAAATTGCATGGCATAACCTTGTTAGCTACTTAGAATAAGACGCTGAGTGCGTCGGACAGATAGCCCAGCGACTCTATTGGTCAAGCTAACTATCCAATTCTCGCCACGTCCGCTTCACGCTTTATGCCTTTAGAAACATATTTAATCCACTTCTACCGTACACTGTAATAGTGCACACAACGTTTTGTTACAATACATTCTTTGTTAGCATGACATCAGTATCTTCTGACTCGCTTACGAGCTTATCTAATCTGCCTTTGTCGCCAACATGCGAACGTGAATATGCCATTCCGCATAGCTTCGATATTAATACCCGATTTTGCGGCGGCTATCTGCTCCGACGTCAGTTTGCACATAAGCACTCTCGACAACGCCGAAGTTGGATCTACAATCATGGCGCTCTCGTCTATCACCCATTGAACCCAAACAAAGATCGATGGATTTGTACCCACTGTAATAGTGCTGGTTATGAGACTACCTTTGATCCAGTATCCTCAACAGCAGCAGCAGCGCATCTATTCCGAAAGCATAACATTAGCCAAGTAGAGCGAGACAACTTACCCAATACATATGACCCACTCGGCCTCAACAGCAGTGTTGAAGACAACAGGATCAGTACCTTGAATGCTCAAATTAGGGCTATGGATGAGCGCCTGCGTACGTTTACGAACATTGACTTCCTTGACTTCCAGCGGAGGCTAGTTGATTGGGTGATCCTTAACAATCAAAGTTATGCTGGAGCTTCGTCATTACAAGCGAGAGAGCTTTTCAAGTCCCTCAATCCAGAAATCGATAACAGGTTCTTATATCATAGTGGTAACTCTATCAAGCGACTAATTAAGGCTCACTATAGCTATGGTAAGCGTAGTCGCCCTTTCTTCCCTTCTTTTAACTCTATAGACTAACTAGTTACTAAAGCTATTGGTGTACTTCATTGCTCTATTCAAGCCGCACGATCGAAGATATCGCTTAGCTTCGATATCTGGTCATCGTACAATCACCTCTCCTTCCTTGGCGTTGAAGCCCACTACCTGAATAACGAATACGAGCGAGTTGACGTCCTTATCGCCCTTCGACAGATCCACGGCCGTCACACTGGAGAGGCTATCTGCAACCTTATACACACAATCTGTAATGAGCACGGAATTGATAGCAGTAACATTGGCTATATTGTTAGCGACAACGCCTACAATAACGACGCTGCCTGCCGGCTTCTTGGAGACGTGTTCTCTTTCGACTGGCGACATCGTCGTTTACGGTGCGGAGGCCATATTATCAACCTTGCAGCTCAATCAGCCTTAACCTACAAGCCTAGCGCATCTACAAAGAGGAAGTTGAATGAGGATGCCCTTAATGACGAGCGAGTTGAGGACGTTGCTAGGCAGAACGACCGGGATACTCAGTTGCTTGCCACCGCTTTCAAGCCAGTGGATCCACAAGACGAAGGGTCTCTTCAGGTACAGCAGGCTGAGTGGAGGAAAAGGGGATCCATTGGCAAGGCCCATAACATTGTCAACCACATTTGTGCTTCAGACCAGCGGAGAGAGAACTTTAGAAAGGCTCAGAAGGAGGTTGAAGGTCAGGCAGAGGTTAGAAAGATCTTCTCGCTAGTCTGCGACGGTGGTGTGCGCTGGAACTCATCATATCATATGATACATAGGCGTAAGTTCTGTGTTAGGGGATCACTAAGGCCGCTACATTGAGTACTAACTCTAGTACAGTACTTAAGCTTCGAAAGTCAGTTGACTTCCACCTCTTCGAACTCGAACAAGCTGGCGACGAGCTTGTTAGCTATGATCGGCTTACTAACGCTGACTGGGACACACTGCGATCGAAGCGCTGCTTAAACCACTCTACCTATCAACGAAAAGACTAGAAGGCCAGAAGGTGAACATCTCGACTTGGCTAGACGAGATCGAGAAGCTCCTCGAGTACTATGAACAGTGGACAGAGCGAAGCAAGAGACAGCCCCAGCCAAGTAAGGAGGTAAAGCAATTTGCAGCTTTGGTCTGGGCAAAGCTCGACTTCTACTACAGGGTTTCGGACCAAACACCAGCCTACACTGCAGCTCGGATCCTTAATCCCAACATTAATTGGCGAGGCCTCCAGAAACGATGGGAGGGTCGATCTGGGTGGCTCAGCAGCGCTCAAAAGCGTTTTGAAATGCTGTGCAAGTCTTATGATACTAGATCTATCAATACTGACGTTGATGTAGAGCCGTCAATCGTTACTAGAGCTACTCAGGTTGCTCAATCGCAGGCGAATGTCCTTATCACAGAGAATCCATTTGACGATGACCTCCTCTTCTCCGACGACTACGTTCCTTCCGAACCTGATACTGAAACACTTGCACAAGAGCTTGACCGTTACTACACAACACCAAAGGTACCACGGCGGGATGGCATAACAATTGATAGAGCCACTGGCAAACGCAAGGTTGTGAAGGAGCCAATAGATCTCATCACTTGGTGACACAATAACAAGGAGCGCTTTCCTACACTGCATAAGGTAGCGCTTGATATTTTTGCTGCACCGGCAATGAGTTCAGACCTAGAGCGTCAATTTAGTGAGTGTCAAAGTGTAGGGTGCTGCTTGTTCTACTATCGACTCAGAGGTAGAGGTCTCTGCCTTCTACTTGTCCGTAGTAGACTCAGAGCCAGCTTGATCGAGAGATTCTAGAGAGAGAAGATATGTGCTAGGGAAGAAACACTAATTGATTGATCGTTGGTAGTGTGAATTGATCTTGTGTGAAGTGCTCTGTCTTCTATCTACTTGCTATCTGTTGTAGCGATAAGCTAGCTCTGAGTATACTACGACAAGTAGGATGCGGAGTCCTCTACCTCTGAGTCGATAGTAGATCAAGCAGTCTCTACGATCTTTGACAGATTATAGTCTTGATAGATCGACTATAGACTTGATTGATCGCAGAGTCCGGGTGTGGACTGCGCATCCGGATTCTGTCGTGGAATAGTTGAGTAGCTTATCTACAACACGCCCCCTTAAGCTAGGAAGCTGTAATATGAGATATATCTACTAGATTTGATCCGATTATAAAGTCTCGAGTCTTATCAGTGCTTGTTGCTTTAGTGAGACAGTCGGCTAGTAGGAAGCTGGTGTTTTGGTATACTAGCTGGATCTGTTTTGTCTCTACCTTCTCTCGAATGAAGTAGTATTGGATGTCGATATGCTTTGTCCTGGCGTGATAGGTAGGATTTTTGGTGAGTTGGATCGCGCTTTGGCTGTCCGAGTATATCGTAGTGGCAGTCTTGTCGGCATCTAGAAGTATTGGATATAGAGCTTTGATCTCTTTGAGAAACTGATTGAGATATATGCTCTGTTTGGCCGCTTCTCGATAGGCCATAAACTCGGCTTCTGCGCTTGAAAGTGCCACTGTCGGCTGCAGTTTTGATAGCCAAGAAATCGCGCAGTTGCTCTTGTTTGACTGGAGCAGAAATATATATCCGGTGGTGGATCTTCTGCTATCGAAGTCGCCCCCCCAATCTGCATCAGTAGATCCAGTCAGCTTGATCAAATCTGGGCTGATTGGTGCAGATTGACTATCTGTATTGAGATGATAGAGCAGTCCTAGCTGTTTTGACTGGGATAGGTATCCCCATAGATAGTCTAGGCTGCTGAAATGCTCGGGGCTTGGATTGGCCATGAATCTGGATAGAAGATTGACTGCGTAGGTAATATCCGGCCGAGTAAAAATGGAAAGGTAGATGAGAGAACCGATTTGCTGCTGGAAGCTATTGGTCGCTTTTGGAGTAGCTGATTGGCTGTTTTTACTAAGTTTGATGTTTTGTTGTAGTGGAGTAGATCTAGGCTTGATTTCTGCCTTGCCAAATCTAGTTAGCAGTCTCTGGAGATAGCCCTCTTGGGTAATATAGATCGACTGGTTTGATCTAATCACTTGAACACCAAGAAACTCTGAGACATCTCCTAGATTCTTGATTTCTAGATTTGATATCTTTAATAGATCTTTGAACAGCTGTTTGATTTTCTGCTCTTCTTCTCCAAAAATGAGCAGATCATCCACATGGGTGGCTATTATGATCTTCTGTTCGATATTGATATAGGTAGCAGTATCGATAGATAGAGCTCGATAGCCTAGTTGGCTTAGTAAGCTTGAAAGAAGCTTTTGCCACTGTCTGCTGGCTTGTTTTAGGCCGTAGAGAGCCTTGTTGAGTAGACAGACATGATGTGGATAGCGCTGATCTTGGAATCCTTCCGGCTGCTCGATATATATCGTCGCATCGATCAAAGCGTTCGGGAAAGCTTGTTTGACATCCCAGCTTTTGATATGCCAGTTTTGGGCTGCTGATATGGCTAGTAGTAGTCGGATTAGATCAGGCCGAGTAGTATTGGCAAATGTCTCGTAGTAGTTGATGCCAAACTCTTGCTGAAAACCCTTAGCTACCCATCGAGCTTTGAAGATAAAGTCGTTATTTTGCCGGTATTTCTTGTTGAGTACCCAGCGTCCTTTGAGCACTGGATATTCAGATGGCCTCGGCACTAGCGTCCAGGTGTTATTCTTCTGCAGCTGATCTATCTCTGATTGCATCGCTGCGAGATACTGATCCCGATCTTGATGTTTGAGTACCTGGGAGTAGTTGTTTGGATCAGTGATATCCTTAGAGGTAAATAAAACTTCCTCTAGGATAACATCCTCTGGTGAAGCTTCTGGTGGAGCTATTTGATCGGTGGATAGAGCTGATTCGGTTGTTCTAGCTCTCTGTTTGATCAAAACGATTGGATTTCTTCCAACGACTCTCATGGAGTTATTTGGTGGATTTGACCGACTAGTGTCTTGCTCAGTGTCTATCTCCGTATTTGGCTTCATATTCTGCTCTTCGTCTAGCTCTAGTTCTTGATCAGGAGCTTGATCATGGAAAACTCCTTCTAGTATTTGAACGTCTCGAGCAGTGGTGACTTTGTTTGATTTGATATCGATCAGACGATATAGATTTTGGCTAATATATCCAACAAGATAGTATTGCTGGACTCGTGGATCTAGTTTGCCAAGAAACTCTTTCGGCTCTTTTCGATATACTAGAGATCCCCAAATTCTAACATTGCTGACGTCTGGTCTATATCCATATTTGGCTTCAAATGGCGTTTTGAATCCAATCGAGCTGTGCGGCGTTCTGTTGTATAGATAGACTGCCGCCAATAGAGCTTCTGCCCAAAGCTTGTTAGGCATTTTGGCTTCAAATAGCAGAGCTCTGATCTTATCAAATAGAGTTCGATTGATCCGCTCGGCTCCGCCTTTGCCTTCTGGATTGAATGGGGGAGTAAATCGGAATCTAAATCCTTTTCTAGTAGCCAGCTTTTGGAGTTCTCGAGTGTCTAGCTCGTTGTCTGATTGGATCAATTTGATCTGTTTTGAGTCTTGAACTTCTACTCTCTTGACGAAAGCTTTGACTGGCTGGACTAGCTCTGATCTAGATGTGAGTAAGTCTACTTCTAGATATTTAGTGTGGTAGTCTAGAAAGGTGATATAATACCGATAGCCCTTATTAGTCTTTGGCTTGATCGGCCCCCCTAGATCGCAGTAGATCAGATCGCCAAATTCGTGGACTGCTGTCGATACTGGATCTCTGCTTGTTTTGCTAGTAAATTTGCTTCTTAGGCAAGTCTCGCAGTCGCTGAAACCAGTGTTGGTTTTGATATTTGATTTAATGCCTTTGGTGTTCTCACTTAGCTTATTCAAGCTAGTTTTAACAATATGGCCAAAACGTCGGTGCAGAAGAGATATTTGATCGTATGGCTTAGGCTGATCTGATTTGTTTGATTGGCATGATTGGCTGATCTCAGCTGTCAGCTCTGTATTGTATGCCTCTGCATGGATCTGACTGCTTCTTTGGATATCGCTGATTTCAGTAAATATAGCGATATTACTAGAGTACTGCCCTTTGGCTAGAATTTTGCCCGATTGGCTGATGAGACTTCTTCTCTTTGAGAATTTGAATTCAGCTCCCTTTTTGACTGCTTGATAGAGACTTAGAAGATTGACTTTGAAGACTGGTACTAGTAGAACTTCTTTGAGTACTACTGACTCGCCAGTACTAGTAAACATGATTGGAACTTCTCCTTTGGCTGTTGCTGGTAGGAGGGTTGCTGTGTTGCCCCATTTTATATATATGTTGCTGACTTTAGTGAGATTTCTGAAAAGATCTCGATCAAACCAAATATGAGCGCTGGCACCGCTATCTAGTATCAACTCAATAGACTTGGAAGACTCGGTGGATAGCGCAGCTTTGATATCGGCGGTATTTGGATCGACTGAAGACTACTGTCGATAGAGCTGTCTCAGACTTCTGATGTGTCCGACTGGGTCGTTTGCTGGATCTTTCTGCCAGCATTGATCGACTAGGTGTCCCTTTCTCTTGCAGTAAGAGCACTGTTTTGGACTTTTAATTGATTTTGGCGTGTTCAAGGACATTTCAATGTCGTTTGACGGTGGGGGTTGATTGGAGCTGTTGATTTGACTCCTTTTATATGGTCTGTAGCTCTTCTGGTGAGAGCTATTTCTGATCGATTTCTGACGTCTAGGCTCGTCTAATATGTGGCTTCAGAGTGCTTCTAGATCGACTTCCTTGTCTGATCTGTAGTCTTGAGAGATAGCTGTCACTAGATAACTAAAGTCCGAGCTTAGATAATTAAAGTCCGAACTTAGATTATTAAGTATTAGCGCAGCAACAAATCTGTTTGGTAGAGCTAACTTCCGGCTCTCTAGACTCAAGAAGAGTCTATTGACTTTCTGGAGATAGGCTTCCACATTGTTTTGGCACTGCTGCAAAGTAGTGTTGATTAGATCTTGGCAGATCAAGAAGTCAGAGCTGAATCCTTTTGTGCTGTAGAGCTTTGAGAGGTGATTCCAAAGGAAATATGGATTTTTAATGTCCTTTGACTGCAGTAGAGGCCCATCTTCAAGGCTGAGTCGTAGGATCGACAGAGCTTTGGATTCTGAGTCTTTGAGCTTCTGATATTTCTCGGGATATGCTTCTTGAGTAAACTGCATTGGATTAATCGTCATGATCTCCATGCAGTCTTGCTGTATGAGAACTGCCTCGATCCGCAGTACCCACATGTCATAGTTAGACCTGCCTTTGAGCTTCGGCAATCTAAATATGCTGTTATCCGCAATTTTGATCTACTAGTATAGATATAGGCTAAATAGATATCGATAGTCTAGAGTATGCAGTTACTGTTCTTAATATGAAGAACTCTGGCTGCTAGTTGATCGATTTGATCAATCCTATCACTAGCTTGGCAAATTTTTAACCCTAGCTCTTACTAAAAGACTAGCTAGATTCAGACTAGCTCTTATTTCGGAATATGGTGGTCTAAGTCATGATATCTAGAGTCTCTGATAAATAGACGCGTGATCCGGACTCATAACCTGTCAAAGTGAAGGGTGCTGCTTGTTCCACTATCGACTCAGAAGTAGAGGTCTCTGCCTTCTACTTGTCCGAAGTAGACTCAGAGCCAGCTTGATTGAGAGATTCTAGAGGGAGAAGATATGTGCTAGGAAGAAACACTAATTGATTGATCGTTGGTAGTGTGGATTGATCTTATGTGAAGTTCTCTGTCTTCTATCTTATGTGTATAGATGTGTGGTCTGTTTTAGATATTTGATGTGCATTATATTCTTGATAGATCGACTATAGACTTGATTGATCGCAGAGTCCGGGTGTGGACTGCGCATCCGGATTCTGTCGTGGAATAGCTGAGTAGCTTATCTACAACAATAATTAGTTTTCTTCTCACGTGTATTATCTTTTTGATATAGTAAAGCAATATTCCTAAGTGAAATGATTAGCGCTGTAGACTATGCAAAGTACGACCAATTTTGGAGTCTCGCATTTTTGTCCAGCAGGTAACACTTACTCTCTACCCTAGTGTGTATCACTCCTACTAGCGGCCCACATGGTAACTGCGGCCTGTTACTATGATAAAAGGGCCGTGGTAATCAAGTCTACCGTAGTCTGTAATCGGATTGTTGTATAAGGAAAGTTTCTCTAGCACGGTGAAACAGTTCTCCAGTTTCCACTTCAGTACAGCGGCGTCTATGAATTATCCTATTGGTTGCCTACATAGTGGCGCTTATTATTTCTTGAGCAGAAAGACACGGAATGGAAGAAGTTTTTCAAATCATGTGTCTTGGCAGCTGTTACTACTATATGCGATCTAGTGACTTGTCTGGAATTGGAATAACACAGCCTATTATTTGGGATTAGCTCTGTAAATATTTTACAGATATCTAGACTTGTTCCTACCTCTTTGCTGGCTATAAAGATTCAAGATTCGTCCAATTCGTTCACATTGCCCTCTCAGAGAACCAAGATGTTCTCGATATATTCGGCATCCCAACATCGTGGCGTATTAGGCTGCCTGATGGCAGTACTGAGCGTAGGCCTCGTCTTGAATTCAGGCGCTCTCATCTACTCCCTTCGTATCTTGAAGCGAGGAACGCAACAATACAGTACGAAAGATTTGAGCATTGATATGGAGTTTGAACTGACGTTGTAGCCTACCTAGAAGGTGATCGACCTCGCGAGCTCCCCATCAATGTCCGCACCATCCAGAATCACTTCCACGACGACCCAGTCCACTACAGGCTGGACGGGAATGCATCGTGGGATGAATGGAATGCACTTCGTCCTCCTGGCTCAGGCTATGTCTTCCTAGGGGAAGAGTACTATCCATTCGATGTATCAATGTGGCACCAGATACACTGCCTTAACCGTCTACGTGCCGTGCTCCTCAATGGAGACGATGGATCTGATCACACAGAACATTGTTTCCACTACCTACGGGAGAGTATTCTCTGTGCCGCTGACACAACTCTTGAACCAGGCGGTACCAGCAGGTTGTTAGCGAACGGAGACAAAGTTGCCACAGGTATAAGAACCGACCATACCTGCCGGGATTGGAAACAGGTTTATGATTGGATGGCGAAAGAATATGAAAAGTGGACGCCCGACATGCATCGAAGGTTCAAAGAGTCGTCTCATTGACAAAGTTACTATGACATAGAATAGTTTGAACATGATCCATGGCGATATACCACAATCTCAATATCAATCATCTCAACTGACTAAGTGCTGTAAAATTCTTTCTATTATTTCTTGTGTAGCTATGACTTGAAATGTTTCTACATATCTGTTTGCCGTATAGCGTGTCAGATTAATCATTTTAGAAAAGAATGGCAGGCCACAACCCAAGGTGCCGAAATCGGGTAATGTATCTATGTACAAATGTGATTGTTTAGAGAAATGCGTCTATTATGCGGTTTGATGTGTTGGGATTATGATGAAGAATACAATGAAGTATTGACAAAGAGGCACTACTCGTATACAACTTGAGGCTTGAGAGAAAAGAAGACGCCCCATGCGCATGGGCCGCCTTCTACTAAGTTCTGGGCGGATAGTGCTGCATAATACGCCAGACCGTTGTTGTTATTGAACGTACATGCACAAAGATACGGTTTTGCTGATAGTGGGCATATCCATAGTAGCCAACCTGGTGGTGTTCATGGTTGTAATCTAATCTAAGATAATGTAGAAGGAGGAACTGAACTTGTAACCCTAGATGTTGGGCTTTGCTTCTCTAATAAAAAAACTCTAGCAGAGTTGGGAATGATGAATTTGATTGGCAGATTGATTGGCTCAAATCACTTTTTGCTATTTTATTCTAGAAACAAAAACCATTGACGAGCAATCGTACGTCGGGTCTCAGGATATACCTTTGTTGAAAGCATGTCGCAGCTGACGCGTCAAGCGCCATAGTAATAGATACATATATGAATACCCATGCAGCCGGCCAAACATGACGGCTTGGGAATACTAGTCTGATATTTGTTACTCGTCAACATATTGGTAACACAATGGCCAAGCCTCAATGTCAAGCAACATGGCCGGTGTCATTGGCACACTGTGAATGTCAAAGAGCATGTGATGGTCTACGTCGGCTTCGGGATCATGGCGTGGGCCCTGAGGGTCTTGTGCGTTCAGGGACCTTCCCGAAAAGGCGGCGAAGTTTAATGGGTGGTGATGTTGCCACTGCAGCATTAGTGTCAGTAAGGCTGCATCATGGAGGTGTAAAGCCATCCGATAGCATGTGGTTCGGAAACTTACCTTATTCCACAGCCGGTCAAGCTGTGCATGGTGCAGCCAAAACAGAGGGTCATTAGGCGTGAAAGCTTGTGTCATACCATTGCAGTCGTCTGACGGCATTGAGTTTGGGCAGACTCCCGCCAAGTCGGCTCAAATGAAGATTGTGAACGGCGTTGTGACTTTCTGTCAATTCGTGCTGGAAGGCAAAAAAGTCACCCGTGGTCTTCTCAGTCGCATTGCGGATAAAGGCTGGTGTAAGTGTCGTGTTTAGAGGCTTCTCGTGTGGGAACCAGCCGGTGATGAGGGTCAGATTTCTGCGCAGGCCATGAGCAACAGGCCACGCAAGCTCAAAGTTGCCTAACGACGAGGCCAAAGCGCCCGTCGCGACTGTACAATCCACCTCGCGCGAAAACGAAGATTGGCAAGTTCCCGTCCCGCCCAAACCATGTTCGGGCGATGCGTCAAACACGGGTGAGTTGAAGAGATTTGCATGATCACGGGTCCAATCCCAGTATGGCGTCGGCCCCGTATATCGGCAAGTTTCTCGCATCGATGCGTCGAACAGGTGAATGAACCAGCGATCTGTCCTCCCATCAGCGTTCATTCGACTAGCACCAAATGTAGACAATGCAACGCACGCCATGGCAAGAAATAAGCGTTATCATGCGCACTGTACGCTGCTAATGCATGCGAGTACGAAAAGTCGTCGTACAGGCTCCTCTTCCCACTTAGTATCGTCTGCGCTGGCGTCAAGGATAGTCGTTGGTGCCGTATTCCTGCTAGGCACTACAGTGAAGTAGTAACCCATGTTAGCAGCACAGTCAACTTAGTCGAGCGAAGACGCACCTTGACAGCTCCCAACCACTCGGTCTTTTCACTATTCGCTAGTGTCCGCCACTCCTTACGTATCACTGAATTGCGACATTTCTGCGCTCGCGATGCAGTCATCTCCTGTGCATACAAGACTTGAAAGCCAGCAAGAATGGCAAGGATGCCGAGCAACAACATCAATCGATTCATTGCCATATGTGCTTGGTTCAGGTAGCAAAAGGGAAGAAATTGTGTATAGAGAAATTAAGAGGCTGTCTTCATCACTGTACAAGCAAGAAATTAAATACTTGCTTATACACTAGTCCAAGAAGCTAGATTACCATGTGACTACAACTCGGGTCAGGAAGGATAGGCCCTTTTAACAGGGCTACAGTGTTGATACTAGCAAGGTTCAAACGCTTCTATACATGGCCGAAATGTACAAAGTTTTGCAACAGATATCCGTAGGAGCAACACGACTAGTTAAGAAGGACATGACGGTTACAGCCAACTTGGAATTGGAAAAACACGCAGCTCTTACTTACCTCGATCTAACGACCAACCAAGACAATGAGTACCTTAGTTTCTCTTGCCCGCTTCATCCTTCTCTTTACATACGGTATTTTACCCATCTACTTCGCGTATGCCGAATCGTGCTCAACCAATATCACACCTGTCTTCTCCTCACTCTCCGAGTGCGCCCAAGACCTTCATACTGCACTTGATTGCCCGCTTGCAGGCACCTGTGCTCCAGAATCTGCACAAGTTTTTGAGCCTTCCCCCAACTCCACTAACATAGTGCTTGCTACCCAAGGCATAAGACCGGAATATCCTGTCCTTCCTAATGGATTGGCAAATTGCATCAATTCCTTTGAGCAGTACTCATTCCTCGCAGAAAATGTGATCCAGCGAAGGCATGAGCGCCATGCCAAGCAGAGCCCAACACAGAAGCTGATCAGCAGCAAGCTTGGCTATCCCATGCACTTCGACAAGGCCAACAAGGGAATCAAGGTGAACACTCAATTTGCCGAATACGTCGCACAGGTGGGAAGACAACTTTATAATACTGGTATGCAAGAATTAGAGGATAAGGAAGAGGCCGATTTTGGACTTGTCAATCTAGCCTTTGGACACCTTATGCGAGACTGGAGTTCCCAGGGTATGCAAGAGAGGCAGTCCGTACTTCCGCCCATCATGACAGGGCTTGAGGAGCATTTTGGTGACAAGAGTATGGGAAAAAAGGTGCTTGTGCCCGGAAGTGGTATGGGCCGGCTAGCAAGTGATATTGCAGATTTAGGTAAGTAAACTTTGTGTCTCAAGTCTATACAAACATGCTTATATGGGCGCAGGCTACGACGTCACGGCTAACGATATGGACTACGGCTCCATATTGGTCTATCACATCTTAAGAAACTATACCACCTCGCTGAATCAGTACACTCTGCAACCCTTTGTTACTGCATGGGCGCATCAGCCCAACCCTTCGTCGCGCTACTCTGCTATAACAGTGCCAGACCACATGCCAAACCAGGCCGTCAAGCTTGTCGAGGGCGACTTTCTAGACGTGTTTCCTGACGACGCTCAGTTCGACGCCGTTGTCACTTTGTTCTTCATCGACATGTCTGACAACGTGATTGACTTCTTGAGCAATATCCATCGCCTCCTAAAACCTGGTGGAGTATGGATTAACCTTGGACGTACGTAACAGTCGCAACCTCTAGCAAGAACAAACCACCCTCTTCTCTTATACTCTCCTCTTTCTTATTAAACTCGTGCTAATGCTTAAATAGCGCTAAAATGGCACTCCTTCTCAGAGCTCTATCTATCTGCAGAAGAAGTACTTAAGCTAGCAGACCTCCTTGGATTTAATGTTGACATGTCGTCAAGAAAGAGCATCAATAGTGTCTACGGTGAGCAGCCAGACTCTCTACTCAAGTTCACTTATGGTAAGAGCTTGTTGTTTTCGTTATTCAAGTCCTACTTTGTAAAGACATAGTCCCAGTTACTAATAAAGTTATTAGTTGCTCAATTCTGGAAAGCGACGAAGAGGGAATAAATGTCGTACGGGATAAGGAAATCTTTTTCCATACCTTAACTCAAGCCTTATAATACCATTTCAGCCAATTTATATCACTAGAGTGTCTTTATCTTTGATTATTTTTCTTATTATCTAACTAATAATGTGTTACACCACCGAGCGGCACAGTCTGCTCACTAAAACAACATCACAACAATAACGCGTCATGTTTCGATAACCACAACAGTGTAGAAGCTATACTGGAGCTAATATTTAACTAGTAGTCTCTGAGCGTAGTAGAAATCCAACTCAAGGTATTCGACGCGCTGAAAAATTCTATAACTTCATTTGAGCCGACTTGGCGGGAGTCTGCCCAAACTCAATGCCGTCAGACGACTGCAATGGTATGACACAAGCTTTCACGCCTAATGAC
>NRSV01000124.1:0-44641 GCA_002286855.1 Bipolaris cookei
AACTTTGAGACTGGCTTTATTATGGGCAAGATTTTATCACAGTCAGTTATTACAGGCTCAGACAAACCAGGAAGAACATAGAAGATCCAGCCAGGCAATCGTGAGTGGGTNTCTGCGAAGATCCAGCGCTTATTAAGGGCTGGTTCGAGCTGGTTCAGAATACAAAAGCAAAGTATGGTATCGTAGACGAAGATATCTACAACTTTGAGACTGGCTTTATTATGGGCAAGATTTTATCACAGTCAGTTATTACAGGCTCAGACAAACCAGGAAGAACATAGAAGATCAGCGGCGCTACCTACAGGCAGAGGGGTCTCAGACAGTTGGTCAGGTAGCTGATCAGATCGCTGAGGCAGAGGGTGGCAGCTGTAATGATGGTGCAACGCCTGCGAAGAGGGTACGCAGTGAACGGCGTTGTGGGCGTTGTAGCCAAATTGGACACAACTCTCGCACGTGCCAAGTAGAATTAGAGGATACAGAGGATAGTGACGCGTCTAAAGAATAATATCTTGTTCTACTTTATAAGAAAAATCGTAGTGGTGTTGCGCAATACTACTACAAAGGTAGGGTACTAGGATTTCGTGGGGCGTACACTGGGGTGGGGCGCACACTGGTGAAACACGTTACACTTCTATCTTCTTAAAAAATCCCTACTGCACCACACCACGGTCAAACGTAATCTAGAGTAGATAACCCAGATCACTAGAGTATAAGAAATCTTTTGGCAGCCAAAATAATAAATATTATTTATCTAGTTGGGGTGTAGCCAACTGCTGTTGTTGTGCTTATTGATAGAGAATATGGCCCGTGCTAGCCACGCGTAGGTATTCTCAGCCGTGACGCGTAGATATTATCAATACCAACAATATAACGTGGTTCACAAGCGAGCGGCCACCCCAAGCGAGTGGCCACCTCCCCACCAACGCGTCGACGACACCTTATCACGCACTTTTTTCACAGTAATAAACTATCGCGATATGCCAAATTAATTATCAGAATCGCTACTATCACTTGCGCTATCTATCTCAACTGCGCAGGTACGAGCGTTATGTCCAGTCTGCTTGCAACGCCCGCACCGCCTCTCTCCTCGCACCCTCTTCGACGCATTCTCACCATCGCCACGACTGCTACCCACCTGTTCAGCTAATACTTCTTACACCTCGCCTACAGTAAGAGTCTCTTCTGCCTGTACGTATCGCCGCTTGCGGCTCTTACGCTTGTTTGCTGTATCTAGAGCCTCTCGAAGACCAGCTACTTCCACCCTCATAAGTGTCGTCTCATGTGCTATTTACTAAGCCCCTTTACTTAACTGCGCGACCTTTTCGTCAAGAGAACTTGCAGAAGATCCAGGGCGATTTCCTACTCCCTGTCGAATGAGAGTACTTTGAGCTTCGACTTCGTGCGCGTTGCGTGGTGTCTGTGCCTCCTAGGTGGCTACCCGTCGCGGTGATTGTTTTGGTGTCTGCACCACCACATCAAGCTTTGATAGCACGGCCTGTGGGTCATGTGGGACTAGACCAGCGCCTCTGAAGCCAGCTTGGATATTCTCCTTCGTGATAGACTGCTCAAAAGCAGCCTTAAAGGCTGGCAGGAAGGTCTCCTTACTGATATAGTTGGTGCGGTTGCGTGCCAAGCCTGAAACTACGTCGCCATACTTACGCTTTAACGGCGCAAAGCATGCGACATCAAGAGGCTGCAATAGATGAGACGAGTGGTCAGGCATACAGAGAAGAATAATATTCTTCTCCTTGCAAAGATTTTGAAATTCGACGGAGCAGTGGCTCTGGTGGCCGTCAATAATAAGCAGTCGATACCCACCCACAGTACAGCTCTTTGTATGAGTATCAAAGTGCTCTAACCAGGCAAGAGCAAGCTGGTTATTCGTCCAGCTATTACGAATGACTTCAAGCACCCAGTCGGTAGGCAGGTCTTCAAACCAGACGTTGATAAGCACCTTGCCCGCAAAGACAACGAAGGGTGGTAGACAGCGACCCAACGCGCCCACGCCTTGGATCACAGTAACCCACTCACGGTTACCTGGCTGTATCCGCTTCTTTTTGCCATATCCTTCTGAGCCTGTGACAACTAATTGTGATAAAATCTTGCCCATCGTAAAACCAGTTTCGTCAGAGTTGTAGATATCATCGTCCACAATACCCCACTTCTGCTTTGTCGCCTTGACTAAGTCGAACCAGCGCTGGACAGCCGCTGGGTCCTCGCAGGTAGCTCGCTGGTGACCATAAGGACGGGTCCAGCGCGTACGGAGCTCAGGAGTTTGCTTGACAAAGTTGTCAACCCAGTTCTTGCCAGTAGGGTTGGTCTCCCGCTCATGCAATAGTTTATCAGCCATTGCTCGAACGTCAGCCTTTGTAGGCGCAAATCCTCGCGCAGACTCCTCAAGAATACGCNGGAGCTCAGGAGTTTGCTTGACAAAGTTGTCAACCCAGTTCTTGCCAGTAGGGTTGCTCTCCCGCTCATGCAATAGTTTATCAGCCATTGCTCGAACGTCAGCCTTTGTAGGCGCAAATCCTCGCGCAGACTCCTCAAGAATACGCCTAAGTATAGCCTCCTCTTCTAGCTTATTCAGGCGCTTTGAATTCGCTTCGCAGTCGCGTCGGGGGCGCGTTCCAGCGCATCGCCGTCGAATTGTTGTTCGGGGGACGCTATATATCTTTGCAGCACGTTTTACACTTTGAACACGTTTGGATTTAATACCAAAGAGAGCGAGTTGAATATCTGATTCGTTAGAAGTTAATCGGGCACTGCGTGGTTGAGACATGTCGCGTTGTAGTGTTGACATTAGGGCGCTGGTGGGGAGCTGGCCACTCGCTTGGGGTGGCTGCTCGCTTGTGAGCCACGTTAATGTTAAATCAAAACGAATCGAATTAAATCAATCAAAACCACAATCAAGTTGCGCCAAAAAACGAATCAATTCAATCAGATCATTTTACTTACTGCCGACGATGAATCAAATCAAATGTGAACCTTCAGATTGATTTGATTATTCCCAAGTCTGTTGACAACCTATCACAATCTGACAATTACCGTCCTTAAGAACCCATCACAATCTGACACGCGCGTATCTACCGCGAGGAGATATTTGGACCCGTATTTAAAAATTCGTACATTCAAGACGGAGGAAGACGCGATCCGCTTAGCAAACGATATTAAGTACGGCCTATCTGCCTGTATTTTTACATCTTCTATGCCACGGACTCTACGCATGGCTAAGAAGATTAAGTTAGGAATGGTCAATATCAACAAATCACAGCACACGGGACTAAAGGCACCTATGGGTGGCTTCAAAAAGAGTAGCATTGGAAGAGAGGGTGGAAGATTGGGCTTGATGGGTTATCTCGAGTCAAAGACGGTTTTCATTAAGTAAGTATAGCTGCTCCTCTTAGAAGACTTAGCCAACAAATAATAGCATGAATGTATAACGACGGTTGGAGGAGTGATCAAGGATGGTTTTAGGTCACGACACGCTGAACCAAGGCCCACGAAGGCCAAATATCCGGGACCCATCAGGTACCCCTTGGCCAAGCGAGCCACAGTCACGTACACAGAAATCTGGTTCTGTTTAATATAGAACTGCTTCTAGAATGGAGGGCGAAGTAATCAGGACATGGAAGTCTGGATACGTGTTCGGCAGCAGCAATGCCTTGAAGCGAATTGTGTAGACTAAGAAACACGCGACTCTTCACCTACTATTAGGTCCCAGTACGTAAGGAATTACTAAGCAGCATATCTACATCTCACGATTCTTTACTTTTGGGAAGAACTCAATAATGCCTTAACTATTCGTGTTGGTGTAACCGGTAATGTAAAACCATGTAACTTTGGGGCCTCAAGAAGAATAATATATATCGCAATGAGATGATAGATAACGTGAATGAGCTAAAACAAAATAGGACTCGATTAACCCAGGCAATCTCATCAGTGTATTTCGTATGGTGTATTCCTATAAATACCCCACAACCCTAACATCGCCTCTTCCAAAGACGGCATCCTCACAGAGACAAAACCCCCCCATCAACAAGCATCTGCCGAAGATTCTCCAAACTCTGCTTTATCCCCAATCCATCACTCAAAGCCCTCTTCCTACTCGCCCCAATCACAATCTGGAACGTTTTCTCCGCTGTAGGCGTCAAATACCCGCGACTCCTAATAACCTCAAACTCCCTCTGTATCTTTGCGAAATTGAGTAGACACACATGCAACAGCACTTGGTTGCGCATCACGACGTCGAGGCTCTGCAGACCCTCTAGCGATAGAGTCGGGAGCACGTGTGCGTTTCCGATCTCCCAGCTGCGCGTCCGGAGCTCTATGTAGAGCCGCTTGTACATGTTGTTTACGTTCATATTGCATGAAAGTAGTTGCAGTGCCAGGTCCGTGTCTACCTTGCTGTACGGCTCGGATGCGCTGCATTCATAGCGCAGTTCGGCACTCTCGGAGCCCGAGGAATTGCCGTCTGAAATATCTCCAGCTTGCCGGATGCGCGCCAGCAGTTCTGTGAATACGATTGAGTGTTGAAATGTCTTGACCAGCACGCTTTTGCTGTTGGTGGTGGTTTGAGAAGTCTCGGTGCTGTCTTGAAGGTCGAGCGACATTCTGTTGTTGAACTTCATCAGTTCACTCATGATGGTTTTGTCGAGAGATTCTGATTCTAGAGACATGGACGAGTGGTCCAGGAATAGACCGCGACAATCTTGCGATGTATGATTGAATTGGGCGGTAGCAAGAAGGCTTTGCACGTTTGTGGATGAGTCTGTCATGTCGATTGATGGAGTTGGGTTTTGCAACATCCTGTTTGTAGGCGAGATAGTGGCAAGTCTTGTATGTGTCGGGTTTTCTTCTGTATCCAGACTCTCGCCTATATTTTGCCATGGATGGTCGATATCGTATGTTGACCAAATATCATAGTCGGATCTTGAGTTTGCTGCCATGGGATATGATGGTGCAACATCAGCGGTGAATTGCCCTCGACTCTGTTCGACTGACGTGTTTGAATGCTGCCCGGCTGAATCTTTAACAGCTCCAGGAACTTGATAGCTGCTGCTTGATGCATAAGAAGGGGTTCTGAACTGTTTCCAGTGCCTATGGTTTGTCTCATCTGACGGCCTGTTTAGATGTTGCTGACCCTCCATGGTCGTGATGCACTTCACTCGTGCTTGCCAGCATCGACGACATTGTTGTACTGGAACAAGATTCCAGTTGCTACCCCGATCGCAGCGTGTCTTCATTCTTCTACATCGGTCGCATGCTGATCGTCGACTAATCTCCTTCAAGCGTAGTTCGTTGTCGACATCCGCGTACTGGTCCTGGTCTTGCATATTGAAGATCCTGGAATTGTTCCGAGTGTTTTGTGACAGCTTCTTTGAGTCACCTTGTTGCAAAGGATCATAAAAGTCAGGTTAAAAGTTTATTTACAGAACAGGTAGATTGAGTAAGAAAAGGTCTTACGTGGCCGCTCCTCGGCTTTACCAAAACCCGCCTATATTGTCTCTTGGACATCGTAACGGATTACTTGCGTGTCAATCTCGATTGGAATAACTACTAATTGCCAATGTACGTCAATATGTCAGAATGACGAGTTTTAAGGCCATTATGAGGGAATTTCAAAGGATTATTCACCGACATCTCTCATGTGCATCTGGTCAGGCGTCAGCCGCTGGTGGCCTATTCGATCCTACCCATAGGACGGCACAGTCAGATTCGTTTGATATTCGAGAGTCTAACCAGTTGTATCACCATGCCAAATGATGAAAGAGGAATCCGAGGGTATCATTGACTCAGATTATGCTTATAGAATGTCAAGAATTATACTTACTGCACCAACCATGAGCAAATATCGTTCACTGCATCCTCTTAGCCAGTTTCTGAATGTGCCCATGTATGGAGATTTAACCAGAGCCGCGGACGCACGTGTCTGTAAGTACTAGTGGTTAGCCCAAGGCGGGCATACCCACCCTTGTCGATCAATGGGGTTGCCGAGGGAAGTGGATCCCGGGCTTGAAAACAGACCCTAAAAACTTACCCGCCCACACCACTGCAAGCCACGCAGTGGCTAAAATGCACATGCTGCATTCCGACGGCAGTCTCGGGCACCAAGCAGCATGCTGACGGGTGCTATCACTGCCCTGAAAATTATCGGTGTAGACACGGTGTAGTGGGGTTCTGACGAAGACAGAGCTGAGATCTCTCAGCCGCGGAATGAGATCCAATCCCGACCAGTTGAACGCGTATGCAAAGAAGCTTATTCAGAGGGTGTCCATGTCGCTCATATTTTGTTGGGATCATGAAGGTTCAAGATTGTGTGGCCACTGAAGGAGTTTCGCGGTGAAATTTCGCCTTGGCGATATCTGGATTTTGTCGAATAAGATGATTGGACTGAGACGACAAATGCATGGTACTGGGTATCGCATTATACGTACGACCCTTACTCTGGTTGTCATGGTAACATGAAAAATATCTAATATTGCTGAGATTGTCAAGAATATGCGAGTTATACATTCATTTCTCCAGGTTCTCGATTATATCACTTCTCTTACTATCCACAATTGCAGAGGTAGTAAATTTGATCTAATATGAACATACCTATAGCCAACCGAGGTAGTCGAGTACGAAATTAGTCCCACTGAAGAGGGCAGTCACGCCAGAGTAAACGAGAAGCGTGCCATATCCACTTCCATAGCCTGCTGAAGCCTGTCCTTGCCAAGGCTCGCCCTCTACAAGCGCTTCGCTCAAGGGTCCCGAAACAACATTTCCAATACCTCTGGCGAGCAACAGGTAGCCCATGACCACCACTGGGTCGGCTGAGCTGTGGCCTGCACTCTCGCCTTTCTTGGCAACATCCCTCATGATTCCTGGATAGACAGAAGTCCAGCTCCCTGCGAACAGGCCGTAGAAGATGCAGAATATGTAAAGAACGGGCAAAGATGTCGCGAGTCCCCAAATAACAAAAACGGATATAGTGGTGCCCAGAGCTGAAATGACAATGCACGTCGTAACTTTGAGTTTATCAGTCATCCAACCCATGATGACACAGCCGATTGTGGCAGATATGTTGACTAGCATAATGGTCAATGTGGATAAAAATTCAGACGCGCCAAAGATTCTGCGGGCATAGGTGGGCAGGTAGATGCCAGGGAGGAAATAGCCGGTAGCTTGGACAAAGTTGGCTATTTGATGAAGGGCAAATAACTTTGACATGAGGTGTCGCACGTTGAATGGTGATATGTGTGTAGTCACGGAATTTGGTAACCTGGGCTTGATAAAGAACGACAAGGGCAGCGTGGCAGCAAAGAATATACCGGCCCAGATTCTCGTAGCTGTCTCGAATCCGAGGTTGTTGAGGAGCACTTGAAGAACCAGGGGGAGTACAACACCTCCAGTGCCCGCAGCGCTCCACATGACGCCGTAAGCCATGCCTTTACGTTTGGCAAACCATTCGTCGATGTAGACGACGCAAGGACAGTAAGCGAAGCAGCCGCCGATTCCAAACATGAGGCCCTGGGTTCCGATGAGCTGGGGAACTGTAGTGCAAAAGGAGCTCATTGCCATGGATAAAGTGGAGGTGAAGAGACCTAGAAGCGTGAACCAGCGGGCCCAGCGGGGTAAGAGGCGGCAAAGCATGAGAACAAAAGGTGTTCCCATATAAAGAGTTCCCTGTGAGATTTGTGAGTTTTTTCCAAGCCAGAAGATGCATACTTGGAAATTCTCTTACCAAAGTGGTAGTACCAATGACTGCAATGTCGTCCGAACCTGCAAATGGCTTATGGGTGGTATAGAAATCCTGGAAGACACCAAAGGAGAACCCGAATCCTATTTACGACTATGTAAGTCTTGGGACTAGATGAAAGCATACAAAGAAACACTCACCAAATACAAAAGCCTCGACAGCCCAACAAGCGGCTAGAAACAGCCAGGCTGCCTTTCCACTATCGACCGATGGAAGCGTGCTTTCATCATGGGAGGTCTGAGTGTGGGACTCTGTGTTGTTTGCATCCTGTGAATGGCGGCTAGAGTCGAGGGTGTCGAGCTCGACCGCTGCTGGAGCCATGTCAAAGAGTGGTTTGCAAGGAGAATGGTGATAATCGTGAAGCAGACGACGAGAACATGGCTGCTAAGGGCCTGTATGTACTTTAGAGTGGTTGGCGAATGAAGGTTGTTGGTGCAAACGCTATGTTGGGAGATGTAAACGCGACATGGTGGCTGCTTGGCCGTCATGTTGACGTCACGCAACCAACGGGAAGCCATGGGCTGACTGCGCCCCCACGAGTTGTGATATTACCCAATGCGGAAGGTGTTGGTTTCACTATACGACGTGTTTGGCAGCCACCGTCTGATCCCTGTTCGGACGTCCGAGGAGGGGACCGTCTTTGTCTCCGATCGATGATATTACTGCTGTTGCTGGCTTGGCTATGAGCCCCTTGCTTACCTTCACCATCACAATGCATCCGTCCTAACGCCAATAAGACACAAATGCATGGTTACCCTAGTACGGAGTCTCTATTCCCGCCAATCTGCCAACTGTTACACAAGTCTACGCACCAAAACAGACAATGCAGGCACCTCGTGTGCTCCGACATCTACCACAGTGCCGCAATCCTGCATTGGTGCTGCATACTAGACAAACAAAGATGAATTAGCATTGGCACGTTCGTACATTCCTGTATGGCTGCTTCACTTCCAACTAGAACCATTATGCAATGATGAATACTATTCATCGTTGGTCGCTTTATAAGAGGGTCTATATCTCGCCTTGGAAGAGGCTGCATATCTCGCGTAGACGATGGAATAGTGCATCGTCTAGATTCAATACAGATTTGACCAGAGTAGGAGCCGGTTTGTAGGGCATCCGACTGGGGCTGTACACATGAACCGTATTGGTATAAACATCGGGCATTCTCATCAAATAATTACGTAGCTACTCTGCATATGCACCACCATCTTCCTTTCAAATTTACCCCGACCACTAATTTCAACTGGTCATCGCTCCGAAAAATACGTCACAGCTTAAAGGGGCATCAGCAATGAATGTCAGGAAAGAGCACCGGGAGGATGCAAAACAAGATGGTTTTTCCCCAGACCAAGACGTCAATTCTCCAGAACTACAAACAGCATCTAAAAATGACTAGTACATGATCGCAGTACGGCGTCGGTGGTACTCGAGTGCCGTCATCTCTTCATACTTGGACGTAGTACCCTTTGGCACAAAAATAGGAATAGGACCAGCAGACGTCTTGCGATTGGCTTTCAGGAAGAATGCCACCGAGTACCGCTCCGGCAAAGTCCCGTCTTCCGTCTCCCCCGAGGCCGCAACTTGATGCAGCCCAGCTGGGATTCTTCCGTTGCTCCATCGCTCAAGCGTGTCCCCAACATTGATGAGTAGCTCCGTCTTTTCGACAAGAGGCACAGATACATACCCCCCAGGATTGTTCTTGTCCTCAATCTGGAGACCGCCAGTACTACCCTGCGCCAACAGTGTCAGGATACCAAAATCTGTGTGCGGCCAGATGCGCTTCGATTTTCCATCTGCAAGCTCCTTCACGTTGGTCTCTGGGTAGTAGATCATTCTAATCTCGCTCGCGTGGCCCTCACATCGATCGACGAGAGCACTCTTGGGCAGATCCAACGCAATCTCGAGTGCTTCCATCAGTTGCAGGGAGAGGTGCTGGCTCTTGGTGAAGTATTGCTCCATCCAATTCTTGAACCCGGGAGCTTTTTCCTCGGATGGATACACATTTGGAAACTCGGGGTCATCAACAGGTCCCATGTCGAAATGCTCCTGCAAAGGCGCTTAGTACATACTCAATATTGATTGCAACGGGAATGCTTACCTTCAGGTCCTTTAGACCCTCGTTATTGACTCTGACCATGTTGACCACTCCTGGCGTGTTCAACGTGGCAGTCGTTTCAGCACCGATGCAGCTCCATCCACGTTGTGGCTTAGGACCAATAACGTTGGCGAACTCTTCTTTGCCTTCCCGGGGAAGTGTGAACAAATTGCGACTCTGTATGTCATCAGTCATGCTTGGAGAGAAGTGCACTAGGTTTATTGGCCAGACTACCTGTTGGAACAGCTCCGAGTTGGTCTTGTCGTCCAAGCCATGGTTGATTAGCTTGACAAAGCCAACTTCAGTGATGCCATCTAGGAATGCTTGACAGAATTCCTTGCGCTCTTGATCCGTGCCGGTGAACTTGGTGAAGTCCAGCGTTCGTAGATTCATGTTGACCATGTTGGCAGTGATGTTTGAAGAGTCTAAGATAGACTGAAGCAATGCTATCAAAATGAAAGGGTGACGAGTACCTTGTTACTACAGTTTGAGCCCGAATCTTATACACATTTCATTCATTATTTAAACAACGCATGTTCGGTGGAGAGATGCCTGCACAATCTCAGTCGATTTCCCATCGTCGATTATTTGCCATCATCACCTATGATGGTGCTGACCCAAAGTCGGAGGATCCACAAAAGGATTTCACGGACGTTATCCGATCTTGCATCCGTTTTGCCCACCACGGTATCAGCTGCAAGGTGAGATCTCGGAACGGTTATCGGACTTCCGAACAGGGGTTGTATACACACTCTCTCCCCATCTCGATTGATCTTGGCATTAACCAAGCAGACGGTGATGAGAGGCTCTAGGTCTTGGTTGTCAACTGTTCCATTTCGCTCCAATGACATCGTGAAAGATCTAAGATGGAAGATGTGTGCAAATCCACTCACGAGCAAACGCAACAAACAAGTTCCTCAATGTGCAGGCCTTTGATTGTATTGTGTATGATGACTAAACTCAATACAGGCAAGAATACAACAGGTACATTCACGCCCATTGCAGTGAATGAAACGAAGATTAACATTTCAGTTATAAATATGCGAAAAATAGTAGATTCAGAACAATTCTCCCCAACCACACTAACTACATCAGCCAAACCTTACAATTTCCCACTATCCCTAAAAACCGCCCTAAAAAACTCACAAAGTTTCACGAACGCCCCCTCACTAATCTGATAATGAAACACAATCCGCCCGAAAATTGGCGCCCCAATCTTAACATCAAACTTCCCTGCCATCGCATAAAAAACCTCGGCCACCACCCCCGACGCTTCAAGATCCACCCAAATAATATTCGTCTCAGTCGGCACCACCAGCTTTCCACCCAACTGCTCCCACAGCCTCGACGCCCTCGCCGCTTTATCCTGCGCAGCTTTCAGTTTCCCGCTGAGGAAAACCTGGTCGATAGCCACACGCGCTGGTGCAGCAATCACACCAGATGAGCGCGTACTTCCGCCCAGCAGCTTGCGGCTCCATTTTGCTCGCTGGATGAAGGCCGAAGTGCCCGTCACGATGCTGCCGATGGGGGCACCGAGGCCTTTGGTAAAACACATTTGGATGCTGTCGAAGCATTCGCCCATGTCGCGCAGGGTACAGGCTCCGGCTGCCACTGCTTCCCACAGGCGAGCCCCATCGAGATGCATGTGGATGGGCGGGTTCTGAGTGCGAGCCCAGTGGGAAATAGCACGGATTTCAGCTAGGGGCATGACGGTGCCCCAGAGGGTGTTTTCCAGACTGATAATGCGGGTGGGGCAGTCATACACAGTTGCCGTGGTGGTAGCGTGTTTCTTGATGTCGGCGAGGGTAAGGTGGTGGCCATTGGATGGGATGACTTGTTTGATCATGGCGCCGAAGAGGCTGGAGGCGCCGCCACCTTCGAGGATGATAATGTGGCCGCGGTGGTCGGCGAGGATGGAGTGCGGTGGGGCGCCTAGGGCAGAGCGGAGGGCGACTTGGTTGCCCATTGTGCCGGACACGACTAAAAGAGCGGCCTCCTGGCCTACCAGGCCTGCGACATAGTCTTGGAAAGAATTCGTGGTCTTGTCCTCATCCATGTCGCCATCTCCAAGAGATGTATTGATGATGGCTTCGAGCATGGGCAGGGTGGGCTTGGTGAAGAAATCGGATCGGAAGTCGTTGGATGCTTCCTTGTTGCATGCCCATGCCAAATTGGCAAAGGGTGGCTGTAGCTCTCCAGAACATTCAAGAAGCATTGAACTATCTCCGTTGGCTTCAGGCTTGACAATGGTAGGATCGGGACCAAGGGAGAAGTCCCAGGGCTCTTCTGAGGGAGCAGTCCTCAAACCGTTCGTCAACGGAGCAGGAAGCCGAATGTCGGTTGCCACTTCCATGATTCGAGTCGTAGGGGGTACTGGTAGAAGTCTTCTGAGATAAAGTGTTCTAACGGATACTTTGAGGATGGGGAGAAAATAGAAGAATGGCTTTGGATGCTAATATCTAAGGATTCATAGCCACGATATGATGAACTGAAAGAATTCCTAGCCAAGCCAGACGTCTTGACGAACAATCTCAAGTAGGAAAATGCTTGAACAGTACAACATGCTTTAAAAATCTAAATGTAATCCACATTTTGCGAAGCCGGAGAAGGAATAAGTACCGACCGCGATATGACATGGGTCAGGTCCGGGTCACCGATCTTGTCATCACCGACCATCGGAGATTGGTTTGCATAAGCAGTTCCGGTTTGCTGATCTTCGATCTACGATCCTGTGACCAACCTGGAAGCTAGTCTATGGAGGTACCGTATAGTCGCCTTGCCTGTTTAGGGCATCGGAGTCGGGCCGCATTTGGCCTTTACCACTGAGGAATATGGTTGAGAACTAACATTACAAAATCGTGCACTGCTCTGTGAAGATCTGGCATCTAACAAGGTGCTTCTATAGTTTCAGCATCAACCCAACCGAATGAGCAGTCATTCAGTAGAGGCCAAACCAAAAACACTTCTCTTTCACTTCCAAACGTCCGTTAAGCAATGGCCATCATTGAACATGCCATCCCGCCCCCTTTGGCTTTACATCAATCAGGTATAAGGTCGTCCGCCATGAAGAATTCTATCTCATCTGAAGACTACCGAGAGATCATCGAGCGATATAATGACACACTCAACACCACTATTCTCGGACTCAGCTTGCCTCGTCTTCTCCAAAACACCGCAGAAAGGCATTGCGGCAAGATTGCTATGATATGCGGCGATGAGAAGGTCACATTCGAAACACTCACAATACTCTCAACACAACTTGCCCGCATCCTGGCAACCCGAGGGATCGGGCGTGGCGAAGTCGTTGGCATCGCCCTGGACCGTTCCATCGACCTCGTCATAGCGCTGTTGGCTGTAATGAAGACGGGCGCAGCGTACATGCCCATCGATCCGGGCTTCCCTACAGACCGCATCAGACACATGATCGAGGATGCAAGCCCGATACTTATCATCGTCGGCGCCAGCACACGTCTGGCTTCTCAATCCTGGGGATGCGCGACGCTGGACCTTGATGAGACACGAAATGATACGCCAGTCCCGGGTGCTCAAAAAGGTGAAGTAGACACGAACCCAAAGGCAGAAGATCTCGCATACGTGATTTACACTTCTGGCTCTACTGGCAAGCCAAAAGGCGTGGAGATCAGTCACGGAGCGCTGTCAAACTTTTTGTGCGCGATGCAACGGGAGCCAGGATGCTCGGAAACAGATCGATTACTTGCTATCACAACAATATCTTTTGACATTGCAGCATTAGAAGTGTTTCTTCCGTTGCTCTGTGGCGCAACGATGATCATGGCTCAGGCGCACGAGGTCAAGGATCCAGAGGCTACACTCAGATTGATCCAGAAACACGACATTACCATGATGCAGGCAACACCTGCGACTTGGCAGATGCTACTGGATGCTGGCTGGAAAGGAGACCCACGTCTCTCTAGGATATTGTGCGGCGGCGAAGCACTATCTCGTAGGCTCGCCGACCGACTACTGTTGTGTGCGGAGTCAGTATGGAACATGTATGGCCCGACTGAGGCGACAGTTTGGGCAAGCATCTGGAAAGTATGTCCAGGAAAGGATGTCGTCATTGGAAAGCCTATCACCAACTACCGACTCTATGTACTCGATGGGAGTCTTGAGCCGGTGCCCTCTGGGTGCGCTGGCGAGCTATACATCGGCGGAGTAAGCTTGGCCAATGGATATCGCAACATGCCGGAAATCACCCAATCGCACTTCGTTCGAAATCCCTTCCATAACGGTCTTATATATCGTACCGGCGATATAGCCAAATTCGACGGTCCGGACAGGTTGATCGTATTAGGCCGCGCCGATGGGCAAGTAAAGATACGGGGTCATCGGATTGAGCTGGGCGACATTGAGGCAGCAATAACCGATCACAGTGACATCCTGGACGCTGTCGTGATTAGCCGAGACGACAGATTGATAGCGTACTGCATAAACGCTGATGGCGAAAGCAGTCACGAAAGCGAGGCGAGACAGACACTGGAGAGTGTACTGCGTCCATGGTTAGCGCAACTTCTACCAGCGTATATGATGCCAGCTTTCTTTGTCAGCCTCAAGGCGTTTCCTATGACGCCGAACAATAAGATTGATCGAAAAGCCCTGCCAGATCCAAAGATTGCAGTGCAGCCCAAGATCAGCAGGCCGTTGACCGATATGGAGGACAAACTCCGGCTGATCTGGTCAAAGGTCCTGGGTCACGACTGTATCGGACCAGAAGATAACTTCTTCGAGATAGGCGGCGACTCTGTGCGGGTGATTCAGATGCAAAAACAGGTGCAAAACCTGGTTAGTTGGTCATTATCTCCAGCCCGGCTTTACCAACATTACACTATCAAAACATTAGCAGCATACCTAGAAGGTGAGGGAGAAACCACGCTGGACCCTATCATCCCACAGGATCACCGCCTAAGGCCGGACAACGAGGATATTGCTATCATATCAATTGCGTGCAGGCTACCAGGTCAAATCTCATCTCCGGAAGAATACTGGGATCTTCTGGAGCATGGTGCTGATGTCATAACTGACGTACCAAAAGACCGTTGGGACACCGATGCCCTCTATGATCCTAATCCAGGCACTCCAGGTAAATCATACTGCCGGAGGGGTGGATTTATTGCTTCTGTTGATGAATTCGATGCATCGTTCTTCGGTATCTCGCCCAAAGAGGCGAGGGCTATAGATCCTGCGCAACGTATCATGCTGGAGACGTGCTGGGAAGGCTTTGAGCGGGCCGGTTATACAGATAGGCAGCTACGAGGTAGCCGTACGGGCGTTTATATGGGTGTGTGCAGCATTCCAGCACACTCTACAGTGCCATGTTTGCAGGAGCTGGGCGGGTACAATGCAACAGGCTCAGCAGGAGCCACTATGTCTGGTCGCCTGTCATACGTTCTTGGCCTCGAAGGACCAGCCCTCACAGTAGACACAGCATGCTCCTCGTCTCTTGTGACAACACATCTGGCGTGTAATGCACTTCGACAAGGCGAGTGCGATATGGCTGTGTCCGGTGGAATCACACTTTTGCTCACTCCTGGGATGCACGTCGAATTCAGTCAGCTCAAAGGTATGTCTGCTGATGGGCGATGTCGAGCGTTTGCAGAAGATACACAGGGGACTGGCTGGGCTGAAGGCTGCACAATGGTGCTGCTGAAGCGGTTGAACGACGCTATCAGAGATGGCGACAAGATCCACGCGCTTCTTCGTGGCACTGCTGTTAACCATGGAGGAAGAAGCACCCCGGGTTTGACAGTGCCGAGTGGAACGGCACAACAACGACTTGTGCACGCAGCATTAGCTTCAGCAAATCTGACACCTGGCGACATCGATTACGTGGAAGCACACGGCACGGGAACTAAATTGGGAGATCCCATTGAGGGAACAGCCCTGGCCGAAGTGTTCAGTGGAAGTCGATCAACTAAATCAGAGCCACTGTGGATTGGTTCCGTAAAGTCGAATATTGGGCATACACAAGCGGCTGCTGGCTTAGCTGGTCTGCTCAAAGTTATTCTAGCAATGCAAAATAACAAGATCCCCCGGACTCTGCATGCTGAAAAGCCGACATCAGCTGTGGACTGGCAGGGTGCTAATATGGCGCTTGTACAAGAACCGCAGTCATGGCTACCACAAGCAGATCGGCCTCGAAGAGCAGGCATCAGTGCATTTGGCATTGGCGGTACCAACGCCCATGTTATCGTAGAAGAGGCTCCACCCAAGGATGAGGTTTTGTGCCCATTGCTGGCTTCATTACCAGCTGGGTTCCCATTCCTGATTTCAGGCCACACTGATGCCGCTCTTCGCCAACAGGCCGAGAAGCTGCGACAATACATTGAGAGTGCAAAAGGAAGCCATAGACATCATCTTGGTGACGTGGCTCTCTCACTAGCGACTACCAGAAACCATTACCGGCGGCGAAGAGTACTCATGGCCAAAGACAAGGCAGAACTCATGTATAAACTGGGCTCGATGGCGAGGACAAGTGAACATACCGCCGATCCATGTATAGCTGTCCTCTTCACCGGCCAGGGAAGCCAATTTGCAGGCATGGGTAGAGACCTTTATGCTATGTACCCCATTTTCCGCAAGGCTATAGATGAGATAGCGAACCATTTTACCGAACTAGAGATGCCGTTGAGGGAGGTGATGCACGCCGCTCCAGATAGCGAAGCTGCCGCACTGTTGCAGCGCACAGACTTTGCACAGCCCGCCCTCTTTACGTTGGAAGTGGCTCTTTGGCACCTGTGGAAAAGTTGGGGTGTAAATCCAAATTACATCCTCGGTCATAGCGTAGGAGAGCTGTCGGCAGCGCATGTCAGTGGGATCTTGGACCTCTCAGCTGCCTGTCGCCTGGTCGCGGCACGCGGTCGATTGATGCAGGCTATTCCGATCAGTGGCAGTATGGTTGCATTAGAGGCCAGCACAGAAGAGGTGTCAAGAGCTATGGATACCATTAGGGTTGTCTACAAGGTTGATATTGCGGGCCACAACACGCCAACGCAAACTGTGGTATCTGGCGATTGTGACGCTGTTGACAAGTTGGTGGCACACTTTACTGGTCTGGGACGTAAGAAGAATGTACTTGATGTGTCGCACGCCTTCCATTCCCACCATATGGACTGCATGCTTGCAGCGTTCCAGACCGTGGCTGAGAGTATACAATTCCACCCACCAAAGCTGCGAATAGTGAGTAGCCTGACAGGCAAGTTTGTTGAAGCGGACGAGCTCCAACAACCTGACTACTGGGTCTCACAGGCACGTGACGCAGTTCGCTTTGCGGATGGCATCGAAGCACTTTACCAGCAGGGAGTCAACATATTCCTTGAGCTGGGGCCGCAAGCTGTTTTGACTGGACTAGGAGCGGCGTGCCTTGCAGCAGATCGATCAGTTGCCTGGTTGCCATCACTGACCACTCGGAAACCCGGCGTGTGGACGATGCAGAGCAGCCTAGCAGAGATGCACGAGCGCATGGTGCCTATAAGCTGGCATGCTTACTTTGAGCCTCTGGGCTACTGTGAGCAAGTGGAGCTGCCGACATATGCATTCCAGCGAGAACGATTTCCTCAAACGCGCAGCAACGTCAATACTGATAGTGTACAAAAACACAGCAAGGGCCAGCATCAGGCTCTCAGTGCTGTGGATCGCTTTGCGTTTGAGGTATCGTGGCAGCAGGCTGATATTTCGAATTTGACCAAAGGCGGCTCATGGGGCTTGCTGTGTACGAGTCCAGATAGGAAACAAGCGTGGGTAAGACGAGTCGAAGCAGGTCTTATGTCTACTGGTCTGGATCTCCAACGAATTGAGCGGCTGCAAGATGGCCGAGGGCTTGACGGGGTGCTGTGCCTGTGGAACGCAGAAACGGACTCTGATGATGTCGCAGGCCAGGCACGAGAGCTGACTTACAAAGGGCTGGCACAGCTGCAGAATGCTGTGAGTGCACAATTCACGCCGCAACTGCTATGGGTGACGCGCCATGCGGTCGGAGCTAGCGTGAATGCACGTGACGACAATCATGGCGGGGCGGGATTGGTTGCCGGACCGTTATGGGGCCTAATACGTACGGCCCGTAGCGAGCATCCCGACTTGCATCTGCGCCTCGTCGACGTCGACTACCACTACGACGACACCCATGACAACGACGACATCAACGTCGACGCTCTTGCGATGGCGTTGGCGCTCAGAACAGAGCCTGAATGCGCAGTTCGCCACAGGCAGGTCCTGGTGCCTCGTTTGCAACCCATCTCTGGGCCACAACAACTACTGCCCCCTATCCAGCAGCAACAACCTATGGTGCGTTCAGATGGCGCCGTTGTCATCACAGGCGGGCTTGGTGATCTTGGTGCAAGAGTTGCGCGATGGCTGGCGAGCACACATAGCGTACGCACTCTGGTGTTGACCTCGCGACGTGGCATGGCAGCGCCGGGTGCGCAGGCGCTCGTGAATGATCTTGCTGGGCTGGGCACAGAAGCTATTGTCGTTGCTTGTGACATGGCAGATCGCTATAGCGTCCAGCAACTCATGGCTATGTTTGATAACAATAAGACACCTCTACGCGGTGTGGTGCACGCTGCCGGCGCCCAAGACAATGGCGTCCTTCGGGCCTTGACCCCGCAGCGATGTGCCGCCGTCTTTGCCCCTAAAGTAGACGGAGCTTGGCATCTACACCAACTAACCCAGCATCTTAGCCTTGACTTCTTTGTCATGTTTTCGTCTATATCGGGCGTCTTGAGCATGTCTGGGCTTGCTAACTACGCTGCAGCAAACACCTTCCTAGATGCCCTAGCCTATTTGCGTCGTGCCCAAGGTCTGCCCGCTACGTCTGTGGCTTATGGTCCCTGGGAAGGTGATGGTATGGCAGCCAACATCATCGGCCCCACCCGAGCACGTCTCGCTCAATTTGGCCTCGATATGCTTGCCCCGGAAGACGGGTTGGCGCTACTTGAACACGCTCTGCGTAGTCATTGTACCCTCACCGTTGCCGCTGCCTTGGACCAGCCTCGTTTGAAGAAATATCACCAGCAACGAGGCGACAATCCTCCGTTCCTACGTTCTCTCCTTAGCGGGGGCAACGCGGGTGAGCAACAACTGCATCCAGGCTATCATCTGCGTAAAGAGCTACTCCATGTAGACCTCGAGCAGCGCTCTCATCTCATGTTGACCATGATTCAAGATACTGTAGCCAGAGCATTAGGCTTCACAAAACCGAGTGATGTCCATGTCGATCAGCCTCTCCAGGACATCGGTATCGACTCATTGACTGCAGTTTTAATACGCAATCAACTCGCTAACCTGACAGGCATGCCATTAACAGCCAATATCACATTCCAACACCCCAACCTTAAAGCCCTGGGCCAGACCCTGCTTTCAGAACTGAACTTGGATGATAGCGAATCTGGTTCCTCGCTTGGGAGTATCACGGCCACTACCACACTCATGTCAGACATGACCCCGTTGCTTGACCTCGAAGCCATCAAGAGAGGCTGTGTCGATCCCAGCTTCACTTTTAAGAATGCAGTGGAAGCCCCCACGTCTCCTTCATCTGTCTTCATCACGGGTGCCACGGGTTTTGTTGGCGCTCACATCACTCATGATCTGTTGGAGCTTGGTATCACTGTCTACTGTTTAGTACGTTCTGAGACCGATGATGAAGCTATGGAGCGTTTGACGGCAACCCTCGCCAGCTACAACCTTTGGAGCCCAGAATACACACCATTGCTCCATTCTGTTGTAGGAGATATGTCCCAACCTCTTTTCGGCTTGCCCGAACACAGTTTTGATTTCCTTGCAGATCATGTGGATGCCATCTGTCACTCAGGCGCACTCGTAGACTGGATGCGTCCACTTCAAGACTATATCGGCCCCAATATGGTGAGTGCGCACGAAGTGCTGCGCCTGGCCTCGCATGGCAAGGCTAAAGCAGTCCATCTTATTTCCACAATGTCCACAATACCCAAGTACATGGGCTACGATGTCAAAGAAGGGGATCAAGAATATGGATATGCTACGTCAAAATACGCGGCTGAACGCATGATGGCTGCAGCCCATTGGCGTGGTGCCAAAGTATCTGTCTACCGTCTGCCTTTTGTCACTGCATCATCTACCACTGGTTGCTTCCGCCTCGACCGCGGTGACTTTCTGCACCATTTCATCGCTGGCTGTGTGGAAATGGGTCTCTTCCCATCCATCGACGCCAACCTCTCCGCTGTGCTACCTGTCGATTACCTATCCAAAACCGTCGTTACCATGATGACCAAGGACCTGCATCTCATCGGCAAAAACTACGACTTTGCCAATGCGCATGCACCCACCTTCGGCCACTTCTTCCAGCTCATGAGCGACGCAAGTACTGGCCAGGAAATTGTGCCTTTTCTGGCATGGAGAGAAAGAGCCCTTGACTATGCATTAACTCATAGGTCGAGTCTGATTGCCCGCATCGCAGCGCTGATCGACGGTGTTGTTGACGACAAAGGTGCGACTGCTATGGTTACAGGACCGCCCTTGAAGGATAATGTTCTAGGTTCTACTCACTTCCCTGCACCTTTGGTAGATGTTGATTTTGCAGAAAAGTATGTTCGTTGTATCAGTAGTTGTGCTGGTTAGGGGGTGGCACTATTAGGTATATAGATTAAATTTCATGACATATAACGTCTTTCACCCAAAATGGGAGTGGCCAGCCTTAAAAAAGGAAAAGCTTGAATTTTCCTGCCCAAGAGTAAAGTCTACCTCACCACGACAAGACCAAATTAGCCAGGACGTAATCCAAAAAGTCTACCAAGCTCAGCCAGAGATACTTTTTAAGATTTACTCAACTCTTTTCAATCTAGGTTACCAACCAAGGTGCTAGAGAAAAGCGAAAGGAATTATCTTAAAGAAACCAAACAAGCCTCACTACTCAATCCCAAAAGCCTATAGGGTTATCTCATTCTTAAGTTGCCTAGGGAAAGTTCTAGAAAGACTATTTGCAAGGAGACTAGGTCAGAGTTGCTAACAATCAAGTTGATCATGCGTCACCAGCGTTGCAGACTACGGGGCAGTAGTATACTGGCGCTCACAAAGTCATGCGACAAAGGTACTTCAGCCGCTCCACAACCTAGCGTGCAGAAAAGTACTAGGGGCCTTCAGAATCTCTCCAGCCATACCTGCAAGCATTGAAGCCAGCCTACCAGGGCCAGCCATTTGGCTAAATGCAACGCTAAGAAAATATGCAACAAGAGCAGCCCAACTAGCCCAAACCCACCCAATCTCGAATGCCATTGCAAGGATTCAAGCAACAGATCCTCGACGTTTCAGAAAACCAGGCCAACTCAGACAACTACTCAAGATTACAAACTCGATCCCAAGTACACACAATAGAGATATAGAAAAGATCATTCCATATAGGTTTAGGCCATGGGATAGTCTTAATTATAAAGTCACAATCTCTAAGAAGACAAAGGAGGACGAAGCGACTGCGCATACAATGTATATCTAATCAAAGACAGGAGACAACGTCATAGCAATCTACTCAGAAGCTTCGAAAAGCAAAAAAGGGAAAGGGATAGGAGTAGGCATAGCAGTCTGCAGCTCAGCCCAAGAAGAGATGCACTCAGAAAAGACAAACATTGGTGAATCCCAACTAGTTTACAACGAAGAACTAGAGGGGATCACAAGAGCATTCGAATACACCGCCAAGAACACGAGGAGGGACCAGGAAATCCACGTTTATGCAGACAACCAGGTAGCAATCTACAGGTTTAGCAGCCTCTTAGATAGCCCCGGACAACAGTGGTTACTTTGGTGCCTGAAAGCAGCCAAAACAGTTCAATCCAAAAAAGCGAGTATCGATCTCCAATGGGCACCAGACCATACAGCAATCAAGGGAAACGAGAGAGCAGACGCCTTAGCCAAGGAAGCAGCCAAAGAGGAGCCAAACTCGACAGCAACAAGCCTCGCCTTTGTAGGCACAGAGATAAGAAAGCTACAGCTAATAGACCAACAGCAAGAGTGGCAGAAGTATAGAGAAAAAGCTATGCAGGACAACAAGCACACCTACTCTGCCAAATTTGGCTTCACTACCCCTAAAACCATTCAAATTTCAAGAGGTACGCCAAAGGACATCTCAAGCGCCTTTTTCTCACTCAAGCTAGGCCATGGCTACAATAATTGTCGCACGCGCACGTGCGGTGAGAAAATGGAGGTTGTTGTTTGTCGCACGCATACGTGCGGTGAATTGATGTGTGTATTATGTGTCTTGTATGTATAATCTTCTGTTTTTTGATGTTGTGCTCTCTACAACTGTCTTTTGTACACGACCATTGCAGGGGCTTGTTACATGTAGAATATCGACATACATCGGCTGTAGTCCATGTCGATATATCCTTGCATCGTCTGCGACATATAAGGTTGTGGTATTGAATAATTACATATAAAAGCTCTAAGAGTTAGGGCGGACCACTCGCTTAGCTGTCCCACTCGCTATGCACTCACGTTATATTAAGCAGTTTTGCCGCTACTGGAATCCATCCGCGCGAGCCCGACGCCGTACTCAAATGCTTCAAAACACCAACACCACAACGTGATAACGATCCATAACTTGGTAAGGTGGGTGATGAGGACACATGGAGGCAGCTGTCAAGTTTATTTGAGGTTGTAGTGAAGGATAAGGCTGTATTTGAGGCCAAGCAGTTGAAACGACCCTTCCATTCACTGCAGATCCAAAACGAGCTACTCCATCATGAAAACGACGAACTGCGCGCACAGATATCCACCAAAAAACGCCGGAAACGTAGCACTTAGGTTTTGGAACTGCAGCAGCACAAAGAGTATCACAGCCTGGCAATTGTATGGAGTCCCGGTTTGTGAGAGAGGCTCGTCCACGTGACGCAGTAAAACAACAGGAGGAGGAGGAGGAGGCTGCAAGACTTCGAAAAAAGAGATGAAGGAGTTTGAGGCTTCAGATGCCTTATATAAAAAAAGATAGCGGAGGAGGCAAGGCAGGCACGTGAGTTGGCCAAAGAGGCTAGGTTAAAGGGGAGAGCAGTGAAGGCTGCATAACTCGCCGAAGCCAGGGCTCTAAAAGAACAACAACGCCTTGCTGCAACAATAAGAAAATCTAATGATAGGTCAAATACAGTCAACAGAAAAGCTTCCTCAAATCAGAAGCAAAAAACAACACAATGACGTCGTGCTGTTGGGGCTGCAAGTGGCAGTGGTGATGCACCACAACCCGCCAAGCCTCCCCCCAAAACCACCACTCGCGGCCGCAATATCAGGTTGCCAGCTAAATATGAGTAGATAGTAATATACTAAAGTATCATACGAGTAATCCACTAGAAAATCCAGTGATAATAGTTTTTGTATGGGGCTCTACAGCCTCGGGTTTAGTGGGCGCGCATTGGCTGACCGTGTGCATGCACTGAACACCAACGCGCGTCTCAACACCATAACTTTGGCGCGCAGTAACTTCATAACTATGGCCCCGATTGATGAAGCAATTGCAAATCTAGAGTTGCGAGATGTAAGAGAACAGTTCACGTTAAAAGAGGTTGTTGAAAATTAGGGCGTCGATCGCTCAACGTTGGGTCGGCGCTGGAGGCCTGTAACAGGGCTTAGGAGCAATGGATACGTTCAGCAGAAAGCTATCGGCCCACAACAGGAGTTAGAGCTTGTACGATATATCACTAAGCTTAATAAGCAAGGCCTTCTTCCCACGAGAGAGATGATTAGGAATTTCTCTTCAGAAATAGCCCATCACGAGCTCAGCGAGAGCTGGGTTACTCGCTTTATCAACCGACACAAACTTCAGCTCATCTCGAAGTGGACCAGCGCCATGGATCATACGCGCCATGTAGCTGACTCAGAGTCAAGGTATAGACTCTAATTCAAGCTGCTGTACCAGAAGATCACTCAGTACCAGCTTGAGGCTCGAGATATATACAGTATGGATGAGAAGGGCTTCCTGATTGGCGTAGTAGGCAGAAGCAAGAGGATCTTCAGCAAGCGCCAATGGGATAAGAAAAATATCAGAAAATCTCTTCAAGATGAATCACATGAGTTCTTGACGCTCCTGGTGTGCTGCTGCGCTGATGGGAGCTGGCTGCCCCCAGGCCTCATCTACACTGCAGCTAGAGCAATTAGATTGCCTTTGGTAGGGGATATTAAAGCTACCAAGCACGATATCTTTGTCTTATCATCTCCGTCAGGCTGGTCAAACGACGACATAGGGCTAGCTTGGCTTGAGCAGGTGCTTGATCGCTGTACGAAGCAGCGATCAGGTAGATGGAGATTGCTCATCCTTGATAGTCACAGATCTCATGTGACGATGGAGTTTATCAGCTACTACGATCGCCACAGGATACTCCTATTGATCTTTTCTCCTCATTTAACTCACACGCTTCAGCCGCTAGATGTAGTACTGTTCAGACCACTATCTCAAGCTTACTCAGCTGAGCTCACCTCACACCTCCACAATGCCCAGGGCCTCATCTCAATCAAGAAAGGAGACTTCTTTCCGTTGTTCTGGTTAGCCTTGCAGTCTTAGTTCACCCGATCAACTATATTGACAGCGTTTGAAGCTACTAGTATATAGCCAACAGATCCTCATGTCATCCTCAAGAGATTCGCGAGTACGCCAGAAGGTGAGAGGAGCTCATCATCAAGGCTTTCTGACAGTGATTGGAGAAAGCTTGATCGATTAGTGCGTGTAGCGGTGAAGGATACCCAGCAAGAAGAGTCCAAAAAGCTTAGCCACGCACTCCACCATCTGTCTGTGCAGAATGAGTTCTTGAAGCATGAGAATGAGGGTCTAAGAGAGGCTCTACAATACAAACAAAATCATACGAAGAAGAGCAAAGCTCTTGACCTCCAACAGCGCCAGGAGTACCACGGTGGAGCTGTGTTCTGGTCTCCTCGCAAGCTGAGAGAGGCTCGAACTCGTGAGGCTGTACGGGAGAGAGATGGGGCAGTAGAGAGGCACCAAAAAGCCAAGGCTAGGGAGCTGTAACAAGCAGCTCGGCTGCACAAACAAAGAATAGCTGAGGAGAAACGTGTGGAGCGAGAGGCGGCCAGAAAGGCGAGGGAGAAGGAGAGGGCTGAAAAAGCTACACAAACTTCGCCAAAAAGCAAGCGCAAGGCCTCAAAGGCGTTTGCCCAAAGCCTACGCGTCAGAAACGTATGGTTGCCGCTGCAGCTCCTGAAGAAGCTCAAGGTGGTGCATCAGCTCCTCCACAACGAACTACCTGCCACGGCGGCAACTTCAAGCTTCCAGATAGATTCAAGTAGCACAGATTGACTGGATTGACTGCGGACATCTCATTCATATCTACTTCCAAGATCTTTTGATAACAGCCTCTTGGTATGGCTCTACACCCTCATTTTCAGATCGCTGAGATGGTGTTCGGCGGGGCATGAGGTGCACGGGCACACTAGTTTGTCAAAACCCCCAGTTAGGGTACCCCACCGGGCTGCGCACGCTTTCGGGCCGCGCACAGCCCACCCCACAACCACAAACAACCCACAAACTTCAACGCGTCGTAACTCTATCAATATGAACGCTGTCGATCAAGCAATTCAAGATCTGAAATCGCGGGACTTTGTAGAATCTTTTATGTATCGAGAAGTTGCTGCCAAATACGGTTGCAGCCGAAGTGCTGTTTCACGAAGGTGGCGAGGGGTTTCACGCGATAAAGCCATCAGTGATGGGATGAGACAATCCCTACTGCCACCACAAGAGCTGGGTCTTGTACGGTATATAGAGGAGCTTCATACAAGAGGACTACCACCTACGAGAGAGATGGTACAGAATTTCGGCTCAGAAATCTTTGGGGACCCGGTGTCAATGAGCTGGGTTGATCGCTTCCTTCACCGAAACCACGACCACCTTATCTCTCGCTGGGCACCTAGTATTGATCGCGTACGCCACCAGGCTGATTCTATTGATAAGTATGACTCGTGTTTTGATATACTACATCAGAAAATAGTAGAGCATAAGATAGAGAGGCGTCTCACCTTTAATATGGATGAGAAGGGCTTCTTAATTGGTGTACAGAATAAGTCAAAAAGGGTGTTTAGTAAGCCTGTTTGGGTAAAGGATGGAGCAAGAGCAGCCGTGCAAGACGGCAACAGAGAGTGGATAACCATCATGCCAACGATCTGTGCAGATGGGACGACACTGCCGACGTCTATCATTATGTCAAGTGAGGCGTACGATATATGGGACACTTGGGTAGAAGGGATCCCACCTACAGACGATCAAATCAACATCACCTCAACCCCAACAGGCTGGACCAATCAGAAGCTTGGTCTAGCATGGCTGAAGAGGTTTGATCAATTCACCAAAAAGAAAGCTCGTCGGTCGTGGCGGTTACTTATCTGTGACGGCCATGGGAGCCACGTTACGAAGGAGTTTTTGGACTACTCCATCAAAAATCGTATTATGGTGATGGTGTTTCCATCCCATTCAACTCATACGCTCCAGCCTCTTGATGTTGGTATATTTGGGCCACTCTCGTCTTACTACTCTTCTGAACTCTTGCGGTAACAACAACGCTCCCAAGGGCTTCTTCCAGTGGTAAAAGCTGATTTCTATCGTTTATTTAAGTCAGTGTACGCCTCCTCCTTCATCAAAGCTAATATTATTGCTGCTTTTGAAGCCACTGGCATCTGGCCCATGGATCAGACAGTATTCACGAAGAGGTTTGATTACACTACTCCACCTCTACAGACCGATAATATGGACCCATATCATCTCTCTCCTGCTGACTGGAAGCGTACACAGCGACTACTAGCCCAGGTAGCGAAGGATACCAGTAATGAACTAGTCCGGAAGCTTGAAGGAGCAATTCACCGCGTTAGTACTCGGGACAAGCTTCTACAGCTTGAAAACGAGGGGCTGCTTACATCACTTGACACCAAAAATAAGCGTACAAAGTGTGGCAGACGCCTGCCTCTTGGAGGGAAGTAAACGCGTCCTACTGACGCTGTCTTCTACTCACCTCGAAAGCTTCAAGAAGCTCGGGATGAAAGAGCCAGAAAAGACGCTGAATTACTAGTAGAAGATGCTCGAAAAGCTGATGCTAAGAAGCTTCAAGATGCCAACAAAGTCCTAGGCGAAAAGGCTAAACACAGGGCTCGAGAGAAGAGAGAGAGACAAGAGGGTGAAGGTGAAGGAGAAGGCTGAGAAAGTAGCCCAAAGAGAGCTCCAAAAGCAGCAGAAAAACCACGATAAAGCTCTTCAAACTTCCCAAAAAGGCAAGCGTAAAGCTTTAAACGCACCACCTAAGCCCAAGAAGCGTCAAAAACGATCAGGTGGTGGTGGCCTACTGCGTGGGTGTTCAGATGAGCCCATACAAGCTCCATTGCCTACACCGGCTCACACCACTAAGTCGGGCCGCAGCGTTATGCTCCCATCAAAATTCAGATAGTACAAAATATTTGTAAGGGTCTACTTAGTAAAACACTAAAATCTTATCTGTATACAACTCTATGGTGTGGCTTAATAACCTCGTGTTGGTGGTGGTGATAATGGTGTTCGCTGTGCGCGGCCCGAAAGCGTGCGCAGCCCGGTGGGGTACCCTACACCCATACGGCAACGTACCTCACGACTCCGCCGGACACTTTTGCCAAGCTCTCACCAAAACCACCGCTACCTAATAATGTCGCAACGACAACAACATTTAGAGCCTTCTAACGAACGTCAGGTACAGCTTGCTCTTCAGGCTCTCAAACAAGACACGAATCTCTCATTACGACGCGCTGCAGCTATCTATAACGTTGCTCGGTCAACACTGAGCGACCGACGCGCAGGACGACCTTCACAAGTAGATCGCAGGCCTAAATCAATTAAACTTACTAATTTTGAGGAGGATGTGATTGTTGAGTACATACTTGAGCTCAATACGCGCGGATTTCCCCCTAAACTCGCAGACGTGGCTAATATGGCCAATTCTTTGCGCGCTGAGCGCAATCTGGACCAGGTTAGACAAAACTGGCCCAGCCCAGTACGTTCGTCAAACGTCGATCTGAGCTTGTAACGAGGTTTAATCGCAAGTACGACTACAAGAGAGCCCTCTGTGAGGATCCTAAGGCTACCCAAGCCCTGTTTGGCCTGGTAGCCAACATGAAAGCCAAGTATGGTATCCAGGACGACGACACGTTCAACTTTGACGAGAAGGGCTTTATGATGGGTCAGATTGCCCTTGGAGCAGTTGTTACAGCTTCAGAGAGACGTTGACGGCCAAAGGCTAACCAGCCAGGCAATAGAGAGAAGGCCTCAAAGGGGGCAGCAATTATCGTGCATAAGCTGGTGTTGGCGCAATGGGAGATAGCTGAGCTTAAGGTAGCAAATGAGGCCGCGACGCGACGAAAATCACACAAAATAAAGCGGATTAAGGCAGAGGAGATCTTGACAGTTGAAGATGGGGCGCGCTTATCCGCTCTTCAGGACTTTGGGGTGCGTAGTGATGGAAAGAAACCAAAAAAGCGGGTGCGCGCTGAAGTGGGTGAACCATCTCAACGGCGGTGTGGACGGTGCAATGGGACTAGACATAACGCGCGAACGTGTAAGCAAGTAGCAGAATTAGCCTCTGAATGATATCTCGTATCGCATTGCACTATACAGGCCCAAAGTGGGCTGTTTTAGGCCATAATGTGGTGGTTTTGGTAAGGGCTTGGCAAAAGTGTCCGGCGAAGCTGTGAGGTACGTTAACTCTTTTCCACTACGAATCGCCAGACAACACTCACGGAACACTAGCGTAAATCTCACCGGCCCTATTAAAGGCCCGGACAGAGAAGTATAGATCTAATCCCGCCTAACAGTATGCTCCTGATCCTGGGTTTATGCAATAACGTGACCAAAAAAACCAATCTACCAGAAGAAAACCCCTCTGTGACTTATTCTATGTCATTGGTAAAGAAAGTTTAGAGTTGGCCCCGGTAATTAGTAGGTATCTCTCCAGTGATACCTCCTTGAGGGTGGTAGTTGATGAGGTTTTGTTGATGGCGGAGATTGACGACTAGCTCGCCATTGGAAAGTCCTGATCATTCCGGTCGCTTCCGATAGTCCGAGTCTAATTCCGATGTGGTATAGTGTGGCATAATGGTACTGCTGTCCCCGCATCAAAATCAAACATATTGAGAGTTCAAGTAACTGCTTCTCTCATCACTAGATTTTTTTCCACATATACGCAATGAACGAATCCGTCAAAGAGCTCCATAGTGATCTTGCAAGGAAATACCGCCAGAATGGCCAGCGGATTGAAGAAATGTGGCGTTCGCTCAGCCAGGAACATCGCAAAAAGATCATGGAGGCCGGCTCTCATAATGGTGCTGTTCTGAAGCATGCTGAAGATACAGACCTAGAGAATGTCTATAAGTTCATTCCCGAATGGAATCTACGCGACATCACTTCGCCGTCATCAAACTTCTTTCTCGACATGCTTAAGCACCGAGCAACCTCACCACTGCTAGCACAATACACGACTGGCTTCAATGGGCGGCCTGGAGATCATGCGCACATACTTAATATGATGCAGAAAAAGAACCTCAGACTCAATGAAGTCTCCCAATACAAGGATTGTTATACACTCTTCTTGACGGAAGACGGGTACGGCGAATCAGTCAAGATCCTTGCCGAGAAGCAAGAAGTTCTTGCGAACATGAAACCAGCTATGCAAGCCGGGTTTATTGTACCTCAAGCTACGGGAGAGCTCATTCTCATGCGACAAGTAAACCTGCTGCAGCTTCTCAATATTGCAATCGAAGACATCCTTGATACTGCATCCACCACGCGAGCCCGGACGAAGCACACAAAGAAGCCGAATGAGAATACAATTGTAGCCCTAGCAAAGTTGTCAGTACACTCACCTCCGAAAAAGGTAGAGCTCGTGGATCTTGTAGACATGGCGAAAGACCGGCTATCGTCTTACGAGGATCTGATTGGTCTCATTTCGACTGAGCCCACAGTCCTAACTCATGAAGTCAACTTTTCTTTCTTCAGCCGACCGGAGCTGATCGCCGATGAGAAAGGACGCATGTTACCTGTACATACTGACAAATACATCAGCGGTGCTGTGCTCGAGGCAGTCTATGGTGCAGTGAAGGTTGCTGCTACATGGTATTACATTGGCCGTCTCTTGGATATGCTAAAGGAATCAACAGACAAGCAGTTCAAAGCTGTTGTTCTCAAAGAGCTCTCAAACACCTGCTACTTGGAGTATCTACGCGCTCAGACTAGTTTCAAACGCAGCGTAGCTGTCGGCATGGGTGGCAGTAAATGGTTCAAGCGCACATCGACAAATGACATCGCGCGACTCTCATTGAAACGAAATCCCGAGTCTTTGACGGTAGAGAACCCTCAGCTACATTACATGCTTCGGCTTTGTCACGATGAGACAAACTGGTCGAACGCTGCACAATGGCTTCAAAAGCTAGCGGACCTCCACCGAGCCCATCCACTCGAGCAAGACAATCTTTCAGAGCGAGAGTACGACTCCTTAGGCAATCTGGCCATCATAGTCACTTTCATCCAGTCTCTCTCCTCAGTCGCGCAATTGCCTACACCTAATCACAGGAAGAAACAGCCATTCGTGTCTGGCTACGTGGCTTTGGACAAAGAGTTCAGAGAAATAAAGGATGGCCTGGACCTCAGTGATTTCGCCATCCCAATTGATAACTTTCTCGAGCCAGGTATGGCTGAACGTGCTCTTGCAAGACTAGATGAGTACATTGTAGAGAAGACCGGCACGAAGCTTGGCTTTCTATACGAAGATCTAGTTGAAGGCTGTGTGTCCAACATTCATGAACAGCACGAAGCACAGAAGGCCAAGTCTAATAAAGATTCAAATCATCATGCGGCGCTAACAACTCCCGAAAGTTCGGAATCGCCTATCCAGCAGCGCAAACAGAAGGAAAAGACACGACCGAGTCAAACTTCGACGTACGATATCACACCACAAAGCGCCAAAGACGACCCTTCCCTTCAATCAAAAGAAAAGTACAAGGTCAAACCTGCCACTAATGATGTCTTTTCATCGTTTTTCTCGAGATCGTCTACAGCTCGTAGCCCAGTTCTATGGGAGGTCTTCGTGGCTGCTATGAATGACTTGGGTTTTTCATCTGAACCCAAGTTTGGCTCTGTATACACATTCGTACCTTCGAACAAGACCGTAGTGCGCAGAGGTATAACGCTGCATCGGCCGCACCAGGGAATCATTGAGGGGCGCCTTCTTTTGATCTACTCTCGACGATTGAAACGAGTGTACGGCTGGAACAGCTCAACTTTTGAGGCAGTGTAGGGTTTTATAGTGTAGAGCAGAGAAGGGACTATAGTTTCCCCAGAGAGGTAGCTCAAAGCAGAAGTAGATAATGACGCCAGGGACCGGAAACATCATGTGGAAGAGGAGGGTGCTGGTCGCTCCCTTGGGAAAGAATAACGAATAATTGATGCCTACAAGGGCGTGTGTGCCGAAAGGAGGTTTGGGAGAGATTCGCCAGATCCGGGAAGCGGAAGAGAAAACCGTCTTGCGTACGACTTGTGTGTGTAGAGCTGCGGAGCCAACGTATACGCACTACTGTCCAAATTTCTAAGTCTAACCCTTTCTTTGAATACGAGCTTTCAGAGTAGGCTCAGGATCATAAGCTTGCTCACAGCTTGTGGGAATAGCGTAAATCTTAACGGTTGCATTTTTGTGCACAATCTAGCTACTAGAAATTGCCGTTCCGAAGTTCCGGACCCGTCAATATTCACTCCTTGGCCTATAGCCTTTTTAACCACTTCATCCCCTCCTACTATCAAACGCACCAAACGTGCCTTGTCGCTTTCCCCACAAATTCTGTATTCTGTGCGGATACTTACCTCCCAGCAAATTTCTCTAAACCCTCAAATAAACAATCGCCAGTAGCTGGCACCAAAACGATCCATGCACTCCGCAATTTGATCGAAACCCGGTGAAGACCGCATTGGCATTGGTAATGCGAATCGATCGGTCTTGGTGTCAGTAGTAGTGGATCGACGGGCCGGCAGTTTAGCCAAGCGTCAAACCTTGGTGCTTTGTCGCACCTTTAATTCAAGACTACTGAGTCAGTTATGAAAATCTTCAACTCAACAATGATGTTAATCGACCTAGTTTCTTCGTCAGATATCCTTATGGCACGACCAACCCCAAGCACATACACATAACCTTCTACAGAGGTCATGATATTTGCATCGTTCCTCATAACTCGTGTTTACCAGTAGTAGTCCTTTGCGCGTGTAATTATCACTGCGTAGTATAACCCCGGATTTTAACCAAGTCTCTCAAGCTTTTCCCAATTGGACGCCGCTAGTAACAGTTTCAATGTGTCAGCTGCGTCATCTCAGCTACAACCCCTGTCCGTGTTTTGGACGATTCTTTCTAGATTGCGCCTAATGCACGTTTGATGTTAATATAATCAATTTACGGATTCTAAGCTTCTCGAAGCCTGACCAAGCTTTCCCATGCGAAGTCTTCGCAGACCCGCCTTTTCATATCTTTGCATAACATGTCACCTAGTAGTGGTGTCCACCAGGGTCAGGGCCAATGAAACAAGACAGAATTCTGGCCCGGCAGTGCCTGACAATCTTGCCATATCCACATTCGACCTGTCAATTGCCAAACGGGCTAGAAGTCAATCTACCGGTGTTTTGCCTAGACGGATTGGAAGATTAGTGTACTTAGCAACGCGATGCGATGTTCCGCGAGTTTAGTAACGACACATGACAGAAACGACCGCATCGCTATATATGCCTGTAAAAAGCTCGCAAATCCCCTGAAGCAGCAAAGCATCTTCACGCTTCCACTTTTTTTCATACCCCTCACAGTCGACCGGATATTCTCAACCACGCAATCATGAAGACTACATTGATCACCGCCCTCGCTGGGTCAGCCCTCGTGGCTGCTGCCCCTACTAACGTTTCACCGCGAGCTTCGAAGGTCAAGTATGCAGGTGTAAACATGGCCGGGTTCGATTTCGGTTGCTCCACCGATGGCAGCTGTGCTTTAACAGGAACCAACAAGCCGTACAACTTCATTAGCGGTGGTACAGGCATTGCTCAGATGAACCACTTTGTCAAGGATGACACCCTCAACGCCTTTCGCTTGCCCGTTGGATGGCAGTTCTTGCTGAACAACCAGCTTGGTGGTAAGCTGGACTCAAACAACGCCGGCCAATACGACACTCTTGTCCAGGGTTGTTTGAACTCTGGTGCCCAATTGTGTATCCTCGACCTTCACAACTACGCAAGATGGAACGGCAAAATCATTGGCCAGGGCGGCCCAGACGACGCGCAGTTGGCCGATGTGTGGACGCAACTTGCCAAGAAGTACGGAAGTCACTCCCAGATTGCTTTTGGTGTTATGAACGAACCTCATGTAAGTCGCAGTACTCTGCTCATAACATTCCTCAAGCTGATGATTTTTTCCCAGGACATCCCCGACATTGAACGCTGGGCCACCACTGTCCAAGCCGCCGTGACCGCAATCCGTCAAGCAGGTGCCAATAACAACCTCATCCTGCTCCCCGGCCAGGGTTACACCAGCGCAGAGACGTTTGTCTCTTCCGGCTCCGCAGCCGCACTCAACAAAGTCAAGAACCCCGATGGCTCCAAGACCAACCTCATCATGGACGTGCATAAGTACCTCGACAGCGACAACTCTGGCACCCACACCGAATGCGTTAAGGACAGCATCGACACTGCCTTTAAGCCTCTTGCTACCTGGCTTAGGCAAAACAGTCGCCAGGCGTTCCTGTCCGAGACTGGTGGTGGAAACACGGCCAGCTGCCAAAAGTACCTGTGCCAAGAGCTCACGTTCTTGAAGTAAGCTCCCTCACCCTACTATGAACTAAAACAATCATTTATTAACTTTTCCTAGCTCCAACTCCGACGTTTATCTCGGATACACAGCGTGGGCTGCTGGTGGCTTCGATGGCTCGTACGAGCTCACTGAGACACCCACGCAGAGCGGCGGTCAATGGAAGGACACTTCGTTGGTCTCGTCTTGTGTTGTGGGCATGTGGAAAGGCCAATAGAGGGTTTTATTCTCAGCATTAAGGATTATAGCTGGATTGCTGGCTAGAAGTCCCTTCTTTGTATATAAATTTCATTCTTTGCGGTGCGGGGTGTAAGTCACTGCGATTACATCTGCAGAGTATCACGCAGCAACCATGGTATATACTTTAGATTCCGAAATTTCTCGTGGAAGGAAGGAGACACTGAGATATCATCACAAAATTATGTTCTCAATGACGAAACATCACAACCCATGGTGAGAGTTTGATACATCTCTTTCGAACCATTTGGCTTACCTCCCACTGCAGTAAACTTCTTCTGAATCTAGTCTCCACTTATAGCCATCAGAGTTGCTAACAATCAATCTGCCGATCAAATAATTGTTAGCCAGTGTTTCTGAAGCTGGTTTGCTTCAATGGTCTCAAGTAAAAGCCTCTTACACTCGTCTGTAACAAACTTCTTTGTCTGACTGAAAACCCTCTCACACTCAGAACTCATGCTAGCTATTGAGAACAGGTCCAACGCCACTTTATAGAGGACCGTGTATTCGTGTCTATGATTATATCACCCCACTAAAAGATCAGGATAATCGTTATTTTCTGGATAGAGTTCCCTCTCCAGAAAAGTAGTGAGTTGGCTGGCGACTTTAAACCTTTTTTGCTGGCAAATTAGTGAATTGCCTTTCCTCTTTCTGAAAGAGTTGTAATTGTTAATTATCGATTGTCCATCCTCGCTGTCTTCGTCAAATGCTAAGCCAGCCTGAGCTTGAGCGCCACTTCAGCCTGGCGCCAATACTCGTCATAGGATTGATACAACTGTCTTCATGCCTCAGCTCTGATATCTTGTGTCAGCCTTTTTTTGGCGCGGTGGGCGCGTTGTAGTTGCGTGCGCGATCCGATGGGGTCTGACCCGTTACAGCCCTTGAACCAAGAAAGCTTTCTCATCGTCCCATTCCAGTGTTGCTCGAAATAATCGTAACTACAGGTGGGGTAGACAGCCAGGGCGGTGCAATATACCGGCGTCATGTCTGTAAGCTTATAATATTCCTCAAACTTCACCCAACAACACTCAATTCCGCGTTTGAAGTGGGACTCTGGCTCGTCGCGGCATGAAGCTGCAGCATTGTTAAATGCGATGAACATGTAGTCCATTGTTTTCAGAGTCTCCCAGATAGCGCCATGGCCACCTTTTTTGCCATTTCTGTTTGCATATCCTTCCATAGTCTTTGTGAGAATATAAAACGGTTCCAGAAAGTCACGGAAGAGTTGCAGCTCGGCCCACTCTTTAGCATTGAGGAAGTCTTTCGTCAGGTATCGGTGTCTTGGGTCATTTTTTGGCTTTTGCCAGCGAATTTGATAGAGTTCTAAAGCGTCACGAACAGAGTTGCTAACAAACTGTCAGTTTCAGAATAAGGACTGTATGCCTAAGGTATTAACTCACCACGTTTTACGATAAGGTATACTAAATTCCAGCGCGTTTTGCAACCAATAACAAGGTCAATAGTGAATATAACATCGTCGCTCGCAAGCTTGTCTTGAAGATCTCGAAGAACCTGTTGCCGTTGATCTGATCGATGAATATAGGTGGCAAGATTTTGGAGTCTGCCGATGGCATCTCTTTGGGCCCAGATTTCGAAGCAGGTTTCGTCGCTGGCGCCTCGAAGTTCGTCCTCGAATTTGTTCACGTTTTCACCGAAGATAACTGCTCATACAACGAGGTTGATGAAATGGCCGATACAACGCAAGCGTCATTTGTTGACGTTGATAGGATACCATAGCGCAAGAATCTCTAGGCATGTATCGTTGGTGCTGGCGTTGTCAAAGACGAAGTAGCCTAACCTTGAACCCAGCTCGTAGCAATCAATAACCTTTTTAATATAGGTCGCGATATTCTCGCCAGAATGCGGACCGATCACGCGTAGCAGACCGATAAGGACGTCACATTTCAAGCCCTTGCCGTCGACAAAGTGACTCGCAATGCTAACATAGTTAAACCCATTAAAAGCGGTCCATAATCAAAGCTCAAGTGCACCGAACCTTTCGTGTTTTTGGTCAGGTCGGAGATGATCTTCCAGCGCCCCTGGAACGCGTCATGAATCGAAGTTGATACATACGCGTGGGACTCGGGTAGTAATTGACTAGCGAGCTCGCTGCTACGTAATAATAACGTCGTGGATAAGCGAGCGCCGCAGGTAAGCGAGCGCCGCACCCCACCAAATCTGCGCACCCCTATAAGCCTATAGCTCTACCATAACATAGTTATTTTACTACATATTAATGTAGTAGATTAATTAGTACCTAGAGTATCTTTCTTGCACGTACGCGAGTTATGGCCAGTCTCTCTGCACCTACTGCAGCGCGCTAAAGCCTGGCGGCTGACACCTGATCGCTCTCCTCCTTGACGCTCTTCATGAGCAATCTGCTGATCAGCCTCGCGCTGAGCGAGTAGATCCTCGCCAGCTCCCTTTGTAAGGACTTCACGCTTCTGTATTCGCTTCTTTTTACGTTGTCTACGCTTTGTTGCTGCTTCAGTAGCCCTCTCAAGGCTGGCGATCCGATCACGCATTAGCTCAGCCGAGAGCATCATTACCCACTCACGACCACCTGGCTCAACTGCCTTTGGCCGGCCTCTTCTCTCTGAAGCTGCTACGGCTAGCTGAGTTGTGATCTTGCCCATCATAAAGCCAGCTTCGTCGAAGTTGTAGACGTCCTCGTCACAGATACCGTACTTGGCCTTTGTCTGCTCTACAAGCTCAAACCAGCTCTTAATTAGGACTGGATCTTCACACAGAGCTCTCTGCCTATGGTGGGGTGCGGCGCTCGCTTCTCCACGACGCTAATAGGAAAAGGTCCAAGAGGCCCTCGTAATAGCTATACCAAATCTGATATGTCAAACTGACTTAGAATTGGGAGCAGTGTCAAGACCCGTCAGCCCAGCCAACGCGCTTCCAGAGCCATCTTGCACATTTCGAGACGCGGTCCAGGTACAATATTGAACTACACGAACTTGTCCTTTTTACGAAGTTGAATACGGGCCGACAGTACCTAACCTCCAGTAACACCTCTTAACAAACACCAATAAACCACAAAAAGCAAGACATCCCACCAAGACTGCACCGCTAGAAATACAATAATCCAATTTGGCTGTCGCCACTCCGCAAAGAACTGCCTATATCCCACCCAAACAAGCCCATGCACTCCCGCTAGCACTAGCTTCCCTCCACTAGACACCCCAACCACGATCTGGCGCAGCAAACACGGAGCACGAGCCGCATCATATACAATAAATCTCAGATACCCAACCCAGAGGCTGAATGAGAGAACAAGGAAAAGAGAGGAAAAGTAGGGGAGTACAGGGACTGTGTCAAGCGGTACCTAGAAGGATATTAGATCTAAGCGCCAGTGCAAGCTGGTCATTTAGCTTACCTTAGGCGCGGCTGTCCCGCTACGAGTCGCCCACACGGTAGCTGTGATAGCAGTCCCTGGGAATACTATCATACAGAGCACATCTAGGGTTGTTCGGCTTCGAAATTCTGCTCCGAGATGTGCCAACTCCCTCTGGGAGGGCGCACGCTGCGTCGCGGAGTCGTAGGAGGGCAGGAGCGGTGTTCTCGACATTGAAAAATGGCGGTTTATAGGGACTGATAGAAGTGTGACTGGTATTGGTGGGGAGATGAAGTTGAGAGAAACGATACTGTAGTACAGTACCAGCTGAGCGAAGGTGCATGACGTCAGACGTGCGGGGCCATCTTGCATGAAATCGCGCTCCGCAGTGCGCGTAGGGCTGATGATAACGTCTTGGTATCAGAGGGAGGTTCGGAGGCTAGGACAAGGCTATTCTACCAAAAATTAGAGCAAAGAAGGCTTGAGGTTGGCGCTATAGAGAAGAAAGCCTGTTACGTGACGAAACAAGGCGCTGTGCACATCAGGCTCGGAGGCGAGGATGCAAACGTAATTTTTGTGGAAGGGTGGATCATGGGCATTCAGCATTAGTTATAGCAGACTAATTCAATGGAATTATAGCATTATTCATTGTGTACATGGGTTTTCTAGGTACTGAAAGTCAAAGTACCGATGGTTTGTCCGGTCACATGGGGTATCCGGTAACCCAGGGGCGGATATTAGTTATAACATTCAAGAGATGGTGGAAAACCTTAACGAGTGCGCTGATATCTTGCTCCTATGACGTACCATTTCAGTTCTGGAGGAGTTTCTTCAAAAGGCGTTGAATAGTAAAGATATCTTTCTGGGAATCAATCCACACAGCCCCGATAACTTCCTCCACAGTTGAGGCGAGTGTTGTCTTTGGCATCTTTCCCTTTTGGTGTGAATTTTCTTCCAAAAGTTCAGTAAAATTCCACTCATTTGTAACGAGCTTCAATTTTTCATTTGTTCCCAAATTCCTCACAAGATTGTCGCCAGTTTCTATACCCTGATTAGCAGTCTTCGTTACGACTAATTTGGCCATACCAATGTCTGCTCCTGTCGGGTACCATTGTCAAGTACACAAAGACGAAGGACCGCATCACCAACTAGGGCCAGTCATTTGTTTCCTTGGGTTAGGCCCTTTACATCGGATCGAGATACGGGAGCCCCTGCCGCGATAAAAGCTTCAATAAGCAGGTTCGAATCGATGAAGCGGTAGCCGAGTTTTACTTAAACCGATTCCAAATGAGCCATTGTATCAAAGACCGAGAGACTAAGTCTAATGTCGTAACGGGAACGGTTAATACCGTTATATGCTAAGTTGACGCAACGTTACTATCCACGACATGAGGATAATAACCCAACTACATCATTAAAGCTGGTCCTTGTGCGGGTATTATTGACTTCCTTGTTCGGTGCGGGGTCGATCTAGTCAGTATTGCCCCACGGATTGCATGTGAAATCATCAAGACACTGATGGACATCACTACAGTATAGAGCAACTTTGCGTATGGCGCAAGAGTTAATTGTTCTTGGCTGCCAAGCACAGCCACCAACAGGACACGATTTCGGATAGAAACGGCCCGGAACCTGGTGGTCAGCCCCATACCACTTTTATCCTACATCTCTGCTCTACCTTACCCAGCCCTAGTGGGCCTTCTACAACCCAAGCTCCCTGCATGCCGTACAAAACATGAGCACCTCTCTGCAGCGCTAATGATTGCAGTGCCCTATGCACGAAACTGTTTGATGTATACCGTGCGACAGTTGTATCACCAAGATATGCAACGCCTTCCATCTTTGTATATGCTTGCAACTGTAGCTTTCCGCCAGTGACACTCAATCCGCTTACCGGAGTGTAGACTTCAATCTTGTTATCATGCCAATCACTGTCGTCCGCTGCCATACCCGCAATGTCGGACGCGCACTCAATCTGTGCTAGGCATCCGGCCGCCGCTCAGTATGTGTCTCGGTCATGATAACCAGCACTGTGTAATTTACTGGATCGATCGGGATGCTCGGCCTTTAGCTGTGTCTCCCTCATTTCTGACAGGCAACTGGCCCTTTGACGAGTAAATCTAGAAATACTGGACTTATATCTTCGTAAACAGCCCAGCGATTTTGTCTATATTCATGCGTGGCCATTTTGACTAAAAATACATCTCCATAAAAATAGGAGTGGACACCATCACCAAAATCTCTAACCCAGGCGGGAACAAACATATTTTTCGGTAGGTCATCGAGGTCGAAGGAGGAGAAGACGTAATAGGTTCCCACACAAGATAAATGCTGATGTTGTAGAACATGATACTGTTGATCAAGAAGATACTGTTGCCAAAGATGAAACAGTTCCTCGCGATTAAGGGGTTGCCAGTGACGAAGCAGTTTCTGGAGATCGTGCCTTTGCCGTAGATGATGCGATCGCGGGATATCATCATGTTGCAAGAGATCAGGTCTCAGTAGGTCGCGACGTCTCCAGGCTTGCTCTGTATTCCAGTACCGGCGTAGGTCAGGAACATGAAAAAGGAAGCTGTCCGTGGCTTCGGAGTCGCTAATCGTAGTAAGTGAGAGGAGATGAGCAGGAGTACCGTCGGTTGGTATCCTGACTCCAGTAATGGTGACGGGTGGGGGACTTGGCGGCGGCTCCTCTTTCCAGCCAAGGAAAGACCCGATTGAATCAAACATTGCAAAAGTGGAAGTAGGATGGAAATTCACGTTGGGTTAAGGATAGACTTAGGCGGGTTTGGTAATGTAGATTCTGGAGCATGAGGGGCACAGCCTGGCAACAACGCCCGCACGCTCGGCTGCCAAAAATAGCCAGCACGTGACCCATAGCCAAGTCATACGTATTAAAAAAGCGCAATGCTTAATCTGATTCGACATCCATTTTGTGCCTTTTTTCTATTTTTGCCGCGTCGTTTGCTGCAGTGCCCGGCGACGGGTGGGTTGAGCTCATAGTATGCAGGCTATTGGCCAAGTCGGGCACAACAAAAGCTGTCTAATGCGGGAGCGGCGCGATGCAGTGCGGTGAAGCTCGGCCCAGCTCGGGCTCGTTGACCAGGTTGAGGCGATAACAGCTTTCTCTCTCATTCACGTTGTCAGAGTAGGCCATCACTTGATTTTACCCTTCCTTCTTGCGCAGGGCTAAGGATACGTGCTGATGATCTCTGTTAGGTGAGTTGAAGTTACGACCAGCTCTGATAATGCAAGCGAGAGATGTGCCACGGGCATGCATGAACAAGCCGCTGCAACATTAACCGCACCACTGTGCGTTCGCCATGGCAACATGTAGGCAACAGGCTGCAGCTTCGGCTACAAGGCTGAAGCTGAGCGACAACAGGTTCCGAAAGCGCTGCTGCTGCGAGACTAATCAATCCCTCTTTTCCGCATGCATTGATTCCCAACAGACATACATTCATCCTTCTCTCGACCTTGTAACCGCCTCAAATGCCACGCCAACTACGCCGTGAAGACTATACGGTAGGATGGGTGTGCGCGCTGCCTCTCGAACTGGCAGCGGCCAAGACAATGCTGGACGAGGAGCATGAAGATGCCATTCGCGAAGTCGGTAATAACGATGAGAATGTGTACTGCATGGGATCGATTGGAGGCCACAACGTCGTCATTGTGTGCCTTCCAGCGGGTCACATCGGAAACAACCCAGCAGCAGCTGTGGCGACGCAGATGCAGGCAGCGTTCAAGGGAATCCGATTTGGACTGATGGTAGGCATTGGCGGAGGCGTTCCAAGTGCCAGCGCAGACATACGACTTGGGGACGTAGTGGTGAGCCAGCCACAGGGGACCTTCGGTGGAGTAGTGTAGTACGACTTTCGGAGAACTACGCCAAACAGCCTTGAGCAGATTGGATCGCTGGACTCCCCACCTCAGATACTGCTTAGCGCTGTAAGCACTGTACAGGCAAATGCAATAGTCAACAAGAGCACGCTGTTAAACCACCTATCGACACTCGAGCGCATCCCTACCTTCCAGCGTCGCAAAGCGGGGCCCGATCTTCTATTCAAGGCGACTTATACTCATAAACACGGCGCCACGTGCAACAGGTGTAGCGTTAGGAGCCGACAACCACGATCAGAACGCGAGAGCGGAGCAGAGGTGATGGTACACTATGGCACGATTGCATCTGGGAACCAAGTGATAGAAGATGCTGCTCAGAGGGATAGAGTAAGCGCGGAACTTAGTGGGATATTATGCTTTGAGATGGAGGCAGCGGGGCTAATGAATAGCTTCCCATGCCTTGTCATTCGTGGCATCTCTGACTACGCCGACACACATAAAAACCACAAATGGCGGGCTTATGGGGCAGGGACGGCAGCGGCCTATGCGAAGGAGCTGTCATCGGTGATACCAACAGCAGATGTAATGAACACACGCCGCGCAGAAGATGCTATGAATGGCACAAATAGTAAGTCTAGCGATAATGTTGCTATCTAAGGTGCATTCCAACTAATGTTGTGATAGAACGGGACCTTCAGCTATCATCTCCTAAGCAAGCTTCCTACAAACGCACAAAGATCGACGTTTCTAGTGGTTCGGATTGCGATTATGGAGAGTAAGTCGTTCATGCCTCTAAGTGACACTCCTCCACCAAAGCTTTGCTGATTATGATAGGGAACGAACTCTCACGCGTACGTAGCCTCAATAGTGCCCAAATGCACACCTGACCTGTTCTTACTATCCCAGTCTCTATTCACTGCCAGAAATCCTTCCAGACACCACTCAACAGTGAGCAAAGGCAGAGCCTATTAGATTCACTAAGATTTGAGCAGATCGATGCGCGCCAGATGACAATTAAAACTGCCCATGCTAAGACGTGCAGGTGGCTTCTGAAGAGCGAGCAATACCTTGACTGGCTTGACACGGCAACGCTAGATAAACATCATGGCTTCCTGTGGATCAAGGGAAAGGCTGGGACAAGAAAGTCAACACTAATGAAGGACCATATAATACTCTCCTTCTTCTTCAACGCGCGTGGCGAGGATTGGAAAAGTCCATCATTGGGACATACCGTTCGCTGCTGCTGCAGCTTCTAGAGCGTTTTCCTGCGCCCCAGAACGTCTTCGATTCGCTCAGCTTCTTATTGTCGAGCTTTAGTGCAGACTACCAGTGGAATACTGAGTCGCTAAAAACGCTGCTAGAGCAAGCTATACGGAACTTGGGAGATTCATCTGTGGTGTGCTTGATTGATGCACTTGACGAGTGTGAGGAAGAGCAGATTCGGGACATGATCCAGTTCTTCGAGCACATTGGCGATCTAGCTGTATCAAATGGCATCCGCTTCCAGGTCTGTTTTTCGAGCCGGCACTACCCGTACATCACAATCCGCAATGGGTTAGAGCTCGTGCTAGAGGGGCAAGAGGGGCACTCGCAAGAAATTGCTAACTACGTAGAGACTGAGCTAAAGATTGGTAAAAGAAAGATCACGCAGCAGGTCCAAGCCGAGCTTCAGGAGAAGGCATCTGGGATTTTCATGTGGGTTGCTCTCGTAGTTGACGTCTTAAACAAAGAGTTCGATGATGGTCAGATACATGCGCTTCGACGGAAATTGAAGACAATCCCTAGGGACTTGCACAAACTGTTCCACGACATCCTGACGCGAGACTCGCAAAACAAGGACAGATTAGTGCTGTGTATCCAGTGGGTGCTCTTCGCGAAGCAACCGCTCAGCCTAGAGCAGCTTTACCACGCTCTTCTTCAAAGCACCGATCCCGATGCGATTTTAGAATGGGATCCCAAGGAGATTACAAACAACGACATTAAGCGGTTCCTCCTCAACTCTTCTAAAGGCCTTGCTGAGGCCACTGCTTCTTAAAAAGCCGAGGGTTCAATTCATCCACGAGTCGGTCAGAGACTTTCTGCTCAAGGAGAATGGCCTCGGTAAGATCTGGCCCGAGTTTGGGAGTGACTTCCAAGGCCGGAGCCACGAACGACTAAAGCAGTGCTGTCTTGATTACATTAGGGTCGACTTCGCAACACCCTTAAAGATTCATAACTACTTACCAAAAGCATCCCCACAACAAGCAGCAAGTTTGCGCAAGTTGGCAACTCAAAAATTCCCATTTCTAGAATATGCCACACGCCATGTGCTATATTATGCAGACGCAGCAGAAGGAGGGGGTATTTTTCAGGTGAACTTTCTCGATAGCCTCCCACTCCCCAGATGGGTTAAGCTTAACAACCTGTTTGAAAAGCGTGAGGTGCGGAGACACACGGAACGCGTCAGTCTGCTGTATATGCTAGCCGAGCTCAACAGAGCAAATCTGATTAGGGTCCACCCTCTAGTCAATTCATGTCTGGATGTGGAGAATGAACGTTACGGTTGTGCCTTTTTCGCAGCGAGCGCCACTGGAAGCCAGGACGCTATGCAGGCATGTATCGAAGGCATCGAAGCCGCTCAATCAGTGACTGAGCATAGCAGGAGCCAGCTCGAAGAAAACTCTATGCATAAGATGATGGAAGGTAGTCTAGGTCGCGACTTCAAGTACTCTAAAAAAGGAGGAATACTCGTATATGCAGTGGAGACTGGTAGTGTAGCCGTATGTTCTTATCTGATCAGATCAGGGACCTTAGACCTTGACTCAGAAGATACAAAAAGCCAAACGCCGCTGTACGTAGCAGCAGAGAAGGGAGCAAGTGCTCTCACTCAAATGCTGCTTGACAAAGGCGCCGACGTCAACGCACAGGGCGGAGTATACGGCAGCGCAATCCAAGCGGCTTCAGCTAGAGGGCATAAAGACGTTGTAACGCTACTACTCGACAAAAGCGCAGACGTTAATGCGTAGGGTGGATGTTATGGCAACGCACTTGAGGTGGCTTTAACTAGAGGCCACAAAGACGTCGTGACCCTGCTGCTCGACAAAGGCGCCAACGTCAACGCGCAGGGCGGAGATTACAGCAGCGTGCTTTACATATACACACACACACACACACACACACACACACAATTTATTTACGCCCGGTGGCCGAGCTGAAAGGGCTACTAACGCTAGTCTAATTTTACACTTCCTATGCTCAGTCTTGGTCTCCTTAGCCCATATGTCTTCTTTGGCCCACTTCTTTATATAGCTTATCATCTAAGTCAAAGCCCTTACTTAATACCTTAGCACGCTTCTTCTCTATCTACTAATGTTCCTCATCAGATGCTCGTAGGTTAATATTGCTGGTGGTAGACTGGCTTAGAGTTGGCTTCTCCAAGAGATTCTCTAAGTGTTCAACGTCCTATCTTCGGCTGCTGAAGCGCTGTCTACTGTTAGCTTTGCCGTCCAGGTAGAATGACATGTTTCCTCTGCTTATCTGCGTGCACTGAAGCATTTCTGTCCGCTGTCGTCCACTTTCGGCAGCGGAAT
>NRSV01000125.1:0-14049 GCA_002286855.1 Bipolaris cookei
TGCCACTCTTGTCCTGGATTATCAGAAGCAGTTTTAAGTCTAAGTATTGCAGCTTGATTGTCTGCATATACTTTAACTTCTAGACAGTCGTCTACTAGGTCGATAGCTTTCTCTAGGCCTAGGGTAATGCCTTCTAACACTCCGTAGACTAGCTGGTTATATCCTATGTTGACTTTTTCCTGAGCTATGAGACTAGCTCCTTTGTAGAAAGCTACTCCTACTCCTATACCTTTGCCTTTATTCGTAGCTGAGGCGTCTGAGCATACATGGGCAAAACGGTCGGTTACTCCGGTCGGTTGTTTTGGTTAACTGGTCGGTTGATATTTTTGACCGGTTTTGTTTAACCGGGTTGACAGTTTTATAGAATCGGTTAGACCGGTCAGACCGGATCAATTTATCCTGACCTTGTAAGGTAACTATTTAATCAACCAACTATCTTTAAAAGAAATAACTGTAGACTTGAAAAGCTAGACTGTTACTAGTTATATCTATACGTTATGCCACTTCGTGCTGAGCCCTCATCTTCATCCTTGCCTGCGAACTTCTTTTCCTTTATCGAGGTCTCTAAGGAGCCTACCGTGCCCGTGCGCGGGTCGAGCCAGTTCGTGGGCCTAGCCACCCCAACAATATGAGGACTCCAAAAAGATGAGGCTGTACAGCCACGTACAAGAGCGATTATCGCGAGATTTCTTAGGGTATTGTTATATATATATAGGCGAAACTTTCTAGCTATTCAGAATATTTCTTAGGTGGTCGTACTAAGCGTGTGCGGATGGTTTTGGTAGAGGAGGCGGTGGTTTAGGTGCATCACCAGCTTGACTTGCTGCACCTACAACTCGACGACGCTTTGCTGGGATATTCGCAGCTTTGTGTGAGGCTTTTCACTTAGGCTTGCTAGGTGTATCGCGAGATTTTTGTAAAGTTGCAGCGTCGCGTTGCTGCTTTTTGAGCGCCTGAGCTGTAGCTAGTTCCTCAGCCTTCGCTTTCTTCTCCTTGCACCGCTCCTCAGCGGCTTCTTGACGAGCTATCTTTGCAGCCTCAGCTATCTGCTTCTTGTATAAGCTTGCCGCCGCCTTAAGGTCTCTATCGCGAGCTTTCTGGAGTTGTAGTTCCTTCTCTGCATTGCGCTTTGAGGTTTCCCGCGCGCGCGCGCTTCAGCGACCTTCTTAGGAGACCAGAAAACTCCAGCGCCTTTGTACTCCTCGTGGTGCTGGAAGTCCAGCTTATAGCGCTTCTTCTTGTGCTTTGATTTGCTAGGCATATCGCGCTTGAGGTTGTTGTTTTCGAGGTGGAGGAGCTCGTTCTGCGTCTGTAGAGAGTGGAATGAAGCCTCAAGCTGCTGGGCTTCAACTTTTGACTTATCCGGCACCGCAGCGTGGTATAAATTTCGGAGCTGGATACAGGTATCGCCGTCGCCGTGCTGCCCAAGTTTCGAAGCCTCATCTTGTGTTGAAGTGTAGTTGCTGAAGCGTTTTAGTACAACCTCTGCATCCATCGGCCACACGCCTGTAGCTTGAAAACTCTTCACAATCAGCTCTGGCTTCATTGTTGAGCTCCACGCCTCCCAGAAGACCTCAAAGAAGCTGTCTTTCTTCGCAGTTGCTAGTCCTTGCGATCGCTGGAGCCGGCGATCGAGTTCTCGTGAGTATTCGGCGGCAAGAGGCGCAAACAGCACTACATCTAGCGGCTGAAGGCTGTGGGTAGCGTGAGGTGAAAAGATTGCGAGGAGGATCTTGTTACTATCGCAGAATTCTATAAAATCGCTCGTAAGGTGGCTGCCGTGGCCGTCAAAGATGAGGAGACGATACTGCCGTCGCGCTTTGCGTTCCGTGAAGCGCTCGAACACCTATTCAAGCCAGGCCATCCCAAGTTCGTTGTTGCTCCATCCTGTGGGTGAGTTAGAGAAGAAAACCTCATGTTTGCTGACCTCTACATCGTCAAGCCAGCTCAATTGAAGCCCGGATGAGCCCTGATAGATAAGAGCTGGCGGCAGCGACTCCCCAGAAGCGCACACGCAAACCAGAAGCGTTATCCACTTCCTGCTGCCATCTTGTATTGCCGCTGTACGCTTCTCCTCCACCCAGATTCGCTTAGTGAAGATTCTTTTTCAGCGAGCTGTGATGCCGACAAAGAAGCCTTTCTCATCCATATTGTACGTGTTGCGCTCGTCAACGCTGTACTGTTGAATCCTTGAGTGCAACAAGTCGAAGTACAGCTGGTATCTTTCTCTAGAGCCAGCTTGGTGGCGGTTGCGATCAATCCCGGCGCTCCATTTAGTGACAAGCTGAGCGTCGTGGCGCTGAAGAAACCGAGTAACTCAGCTTTCAAAAACCTCACGATCCGCTATCGTAGCTGCGAAATTTTGCAGCATCTCTCGTGTCAGTGGAAAGCCTCGCCGTACGCATCTTTCTCTGTATAGAATAAGCTCCTGCTCTTGTTGTGGGTTGAGTAATAGCTGGCGTTCTGCCTGGGCTTCATAGTTGACCTGTTTGCCTTGGTGCCTCCGCGACAACGTTGTTCGATTAACACCAAATCTTTTGGCAACTTCGCGGTACGAGAATTTAGCTCCTGGCTCACACGACTCGATTTTTTCAATCGCTTCTTGAATTGGATTTATGTTGGTGGAGTTATGACGCGTTGAAGTTGGGACGATCTCAATGTTATGGTGTTTGGGTGGCTCGACCCGCGCACGGGCACGGTAGCGAGGTTACGTGACTGTATGGGGTCTTGGGTCCGAGTCACATCCATGACACTACCTCCCTCTCAAATGAAAGCAAGTTCCATCGCTCAATAATTATGAGCAGTAGCTCGGCTTGCTTCCCAAAAGCTGCCGCAAGCTCAAATAGCTATATCCCCCGTGTCGCAAAAGCTACTCAGGCCAATACAACTAAGCAAAGAAACTTGTAACGTGTTCCACCACCGAGCGGCCCTACCCACCGAGCGGCCCACTCTACTACCACGCTCTGCCTTCGTATCCACATTGTGCTACACCCCCACAATTTATTCATTTAAGTAGAATAGAGTAATATTCTTCTAAATTATCACTATCTTCTATATCCTCTAATTCTACTTGGCAAGTGCGACAGTTGTGTCCAACTTGGCTGCAACGTCCACAGCGCCGTTCACTGCTCACCCTCTTCGCAGGCGTTGCACCGTCATTACAGCTGCCACCCTCTGCCTCAGCAATCTGATCAGCTACCTGGCCAACTTTCTATGACCCCTCTGTCTGTACGTAGCGCCGCTTGCGAGTTTTTCGCTTTGTTGCTTCTTCAATCGTAGCCTCAAGGCGACGGTGTGTTTTGCGCATTAACACCATTTCATGAGCTATCTGCTGGGCTCCTTTACTCGACTGCCGTACCTGCTCATCAAGAGAAATTGTAGGAGACCCTTGCTGGATTTGCATGTGATTTCGAATAAGCGTAGCCTGCGCCTCCATTTCGCGCGCGTTGCGCGGCATTTTCGGCTCCCAGGTACTACTCTCTTACGCTGGTGGAGTCGGCGTACGCAGCACGACGTCAAGCTGTGATAAAACAACATGATAATCGTGTGGAGTAAGTCCAGCACCTCGAAACCCTCCGCAGATGTTTTCTGGTGTAATAGCCTTGTAAAAGGCCTTTTTGAACGCTGGTAGGAAGGTTTCCTTGCTGATATGGTGGATGCGATTGCGTGCCAAGACTGAGATAGCGTCGCCGTACGCGCGCTTCAACGGCGAGAAGCAGCCCACATCAAGAGGCTGTAAGAGATGCGACGAGTGAGGAGGCATAAAGAGAAGGATTATCTTCTTCTCTTCGCAGAGATGTCGGAACTCCACCGAGCAGTGGCTCTCGTGGCCGTCAATAATGAGCACTATGCGTCCCCACAGAGCGCGCATGGGACTCGAAGTGACGGAGCCAGTCAAGCGCTAGATTGTTGTCCGTCCAGCCGGTAGGACTAAATTGAATCGTCCAGTCGCATGGCAGGTCTTCTGTAAACCAGGTAGAGATTGGAACCTTGCCTGCAAAGATGAGAAAGGCCGGGATACGCTTCCCTGTTGCGCCAACGCCTTGTATCAGCGTAACCCACTCCCGATTGCCCGGCTGGATCTTCTTTGATTTCCCTGGTTTATCTGAGCTCGTGATAACTGACTGTGATAAAATCTTGCCCATAATAAAGCTAGTCTCGTCGAAGTTGTAGATATCTTCGTCCACGATACCATACTTCGCCTTTGTCGCCTCGACTAGATCGAACCAGCCCTTTATAAGCGCTAGATATTCGCAGGCAGCTCGCTGGCGATAGTATAAAAGGCTCCAGCGCATACGCAGCTTAGGACTGCGCTGAATAAACTTATTAGCCCAGTTCTTGCCAACCTCTTCTCCGCCACGTTCTCAGAGCAGTCTATTAGCCATATCTCGCACGTCATCTTTCCCACGGGGTAGTACTCGCTCAGCCTCAATAATTACGCGCCGAGCGATTACTTCCTCTTCTAGTTTTGTTAGGCGCTCGCAGTTTGGCTCGCAGTCGCGTCGACAGTGCTTTCCGTCGCGTCGTCGACGTATCGTTGTTTTAGGGACATTGTAAACCTTTTCAGCCTGCCGAATAACTTAAATTGGGTTCCTAGTATACTTAGAGACTGCTATTTGCACGTTAGATTCAGTATAGCTCTTCTGGGGTTGTGATTGTTGAGACTTCACGCGATGTTGTGGTAAAGGTAGGGCGCGGTAGTAAAGTGGCCCGCTAGGTGGAGTGGGTCGCTCGGTGGTGAAACACGTTACTTGATATCATATTACCTTCATGCCAATTGCCGCTCCAATTGCACATGCTGTATCCCGGCATCAGCCGTATCCAGGCTCCTAGTGAGGCTTTCCGGGATCCTCCGTGAGGGACGCAGTTTGTGTTGTCGGTTAGGAGCCTACAATATCATTTGTTAGCTCGGGAGGCGTGTACTGCATCGTCAAATAATCAGAGAGTCAACGTGGGCATATCGGTCATCAACAGAGCATGGCAGTGAAGCCCCCAGTCCACAACTGACCCCGTATCCACAGCCCTTGTCATCGTCAGAGTTGGTCTAGCAGGTTTTACTTAGTGAGGGTCTTTTCATGACGTTCAACATAAGCAAGTGCCGCTTGCCTGCGAGGGTCGCAAACTTTCGGTAAGGTCCGGGGCGGTTAGGCCTAACCTTGTGAAATACGTCAATCAGATCAGGGGAGTCAATCAGATTCATATAAAGTTCCCAGGAAAGGCTGTCTTCACCCATTGGGCAATTTGCCCATTTGACCAGGTATTGTAGGAGTCCTCCACACAAGTAAGGGTCTTTGTATCGTTTCTTAATACGGGAGTCCAGTATAGCTTCGACCTCGTAGTTGGTACCGTCTTCGTCATTTAGGTCGGTGAATTCGGTGGGAGCGGTGTCGCGGTGTTGGCCGGGAAGTGAAGCATCCTCATAGAGGTATAGTAGCTATTGGTGAAAGACGTTGTGGAATTTTCCTATTCCTGGGGGCAGGAGTAGTTCGTATGCCATATTTTCAATGAAACAGGTGAGCGTGAAGAGACCACGGGTTTTGTGGTCCAATGATTGACTTGGTCGTGTGGTGCGGAAGTTCCTCGCGTCCAACATAACTTGATTGTCAACTTTGAATTCAGGTGCGGAAAACCGTCCATCATTAGCATACTCGGCCTGCGTAGCTTGTGACCATTGCAGATCGAGTCGTAGTGTCTTGTGCAAGGCGTCAAGCTTCTCAGCGAACTTGTTGGCATTGTCTTGGCCACGTCAGGCGGGAACCGTGGTACCACTATTAGGCTTAGGTGGTTCAAGGCTAGGCTTTGGGTCGTATTCTTTCGTGAGACGGAACGCTTGTTGTGCTATGTTGTTGATAATCTTCGGCCAGTAATACCATCGGTTGAGTCGCTTCATCTTCATAATCGTTTGTAAGGCTTGGTGGTCAGATAGGACGAGTATATGGTCATCTGTTCCCGAGAGTTCGAAGCGCCACTCTTCAAAGGCCCGGACGATAGCGAGGGGCTCTTTGTCGTATATCCCATAGTTGCATTCGGCTGGCGTTGTTTTATGAGAGAGAAAAGTGACTGGGCAGGGCACACCATCGACCATCTGAGAGAGGGCGGCAGCCGTGACCAAGTCAGGCGCATCGGTCTCCAGCCAGGTTTCTAAGTCTGGGTCGAAGTGTGCTAACACACCAGCGTCCTTGAACGCGGTCTTGAGGCGCTCGAATGCTAGAGCCGCTGCACCGCTCGGGTCTAAGGGAAAGAAATGCTGACTATCGTCCTTCGTGAATTCTGTGAATGGTTTGGCGATATAGGAAACCCTTTGATAAACCGTCGGTAGAAGCTGCAGAAGCCGAGAAAAGATTGGATGTCTTTGACTGATCGTGGTAGCTGCCAGACTAACAGGGTTGACACTTTCTGAATCCATCTCAATCCGGCTTGTACCTCAGTGAGCCATCAGCAATCATGGTTTCAGTGTCAGCTTCTCGGTCATAGTTGAGGTACTGCGCATCAGAGACTTCGAGATAGTCGAGAAAATGATTCGCAGTGACGTCGTGGATATTCCCGTAGGCCTCTCCCTGTATCCGGAACTTGAGGTAGTAGACAGCCTACCAGTCTTCCTGGTATGTCTTGCGTTTGGCGATCGCCATCTCGCGCCATCACTCATAATCGTCATCGAGTTTGCCCTTGAATGGTTCCAGCTCTGGGAGTTTGTATACAGGTCCTCCCGCGGCTGATGGAGCTACCTGGGGTGCTGGGCGTGCGGGTCGCGCAGCATGGTGAGGGACTGGTGAAGGGAACGGTGGCTGTGAGTGCTCCCTAACTGGTGTATAGCCCGCTCGGAGTGGATCGAGACTCACACGATTCAGGTTAAGAACTGACTGCTCAGCAAGGCCCGAGGGCGGTAGTGATTCATGGGCCGGGACGGTAGACCGCTCGCGCCGGTATAGAATGTATGGTTTGTAACGTGGGTCAAGCTGAAGCAGATAGTCGTTAACAGCCTTATTTTCGTAACACGCCTCGGTAAGGGTGTTTTTGAGCGCGTCGTAGGTTTTGTCCTTATCTTTTACTATGTTGTCATACTTGTCGTCATATCCTTGAAACTCTGCTAAGTAGCGGCTGGCTTGCTCCTTGTACTTATCATGGCCCTCGGTGGCAGCTTTCGCTTCATCGGCCCACCAGTCAGCACCCTCGGTCTCGAACGCCAGCTTCTCCCTGAGCTGAGCGTACGTTGGTCCGCTTTCTGGCTCATCGCCACAACGACCGAAGTCCTATACTTGTTGTTTCAGCTCGTTGCGATCGGTGGCGATATGGTCGTGTTCAATGAGTAGAGCTTTGTAGGTAGGGTCGTCCCAGATGTTGGGTATGCTCTGGGCGGCAGCCTTGAGTCGATCAACTTCAGAGGTGAGACGGCGAATTTCTGTCAGCTTTTCCTTGAAGAGGGCACTGCTGACCGTGCCTGTAGGTGTTTGATGGATAGCAGTCTCGTCGAGGGCTGCTTCCAGATTGGCCAGACGATTCTGAAGATCCTGGGTCTCTTGTCCATGGCTTTCAGCATCTTACAGAAGCGCATTAATGGCGTTAGTGCAGTTGCGCAAAGCAGTAAGCGAGGGCACGCTAAACGTCCACCAGAAGTCTGGGTCTTTGTCTACGTTAGCCTTCAGCTCATCCGCATTGGATATCGAGAGTTGTAGCAGGCTTTGATAGATATTGCTTTCTGTGCGAGTGCGGCCTGGCATGAGGGTATAGAGGGCATCACCATTCGGATCGAGGTGAGGATCTTCTTGGAGCTCGAACCATTCGTCACCAACAGTGTGACGAAGGAAGACGTAGTCCGAGTTCTTGAGATACTCGAGCCATGAACTATTGATTTCAATGCCAGCCACTTCATGAGTCGTGGGCTCTAGGTTCTCGCAGTCTGATACAGAAGACGGGTTCGGCGGATGGGCCGCCTGGAGCACGCTCTCACGTCAGGTGGAGAGGCGGTCTCGCACTGGTGCGGGGGAATCTATCGGCGCAGTAGCTGATTAGGTCGGATTGTTCGGGGACGGTTCAACAATGGTACCAGTGGCAGCAGTGCCTGGGGTGTACTGGGATTCCTCGGGAGTGCGTCCGGAAGAGGTAGTAGTGGGTTTTGCCATCGCGATGGTCTTGATTGCGTTGCAGGGCTTACTCCAGGGCCGTGCTTGATCAAGCTCGAGGCCTTGCCCTCTTAGCTACTTGTCCGTTCAGGTAGACCTAACCTCTACCAGCGTCAACAACTACACTCTAGGCCTCCTCAGAGTGCCACCTAAGCCTAGAGTTGTCGCCCGTGGGCTTCTAGCGAAATACTTGCGATCCTCGTCGTTTAGACCTAACCTCCCGCAATGTGGTGACTGAGTCGCGGTGCTGACTCGCTTGTGGTATGCACAATACCGGTCAAGCGGCAGCGCTAGCGATCTTGGTTGCCACCCGATTTGAGCGAGTCGCAGTTGCTTGGTTGACTGCGTGCTTTCTAGCGAATGATTTCTGATAACTGAGCCTGATGCAAAGGTATCCTGGGCTATAGGAATGAATCAGTATAGTGTAAAGACATTGATACACTGCAATGCAATTGATGGATTGCCTCTACTAAATGAGATACTGCGTACAGGTCTAGTTACAGGCATGGCGGGGAACTTTGGTGTTGCTGCACAGGCTACTTCGCTTAGCCTAGTGAGGCCACGTGTCTGTATGGGGGTCCTGGGTCCGAGTCACACTCATGACATGGGTTTAGTCCTAAGCGCAACAATAAGCTCGCACGGGCCATACCTACGAACACCAACTCTTCAGCATATTTTATTAATTAACTCACGCTTAACATGTCGCATTATCGTAAAAAGTCGTTTATTGAAGGCACGTGAGTTCTCCGTATCGCAGATAGAAGTTGTATCTATTTTCAATATAATTTCGACCTTAATCCGAGAGCTTGCGTGATTAAGATATGCAAACTCGCTAAGAAATCTGGGATTAAAGTCGAGGAGGGGCGGCCGAACAGATCCGATCAAGCTTCGGTAGTGTTGCGGCAGTAATATAGATAACCCCTGTCAGCAAGAACTTTTGAAAGGCATCTCTGTGGAGATAATTTGATCTGCCTTAGCCTGTTTGCGCAATGCAACGTATTAAGCTAGTTAACCGAAAACAAATGCTTCAAGCGTATTACCTGAACGCATTCGTGCACTGTGGTGTACACAAACTGTATGAAACGCTAGGAACAATATCAATTGCATGATTTGAATATCCATGTCATGCATCCAGCAATGATTGCCGTGATAGAGTTGCAAGCGCGTGACCTGACATTGGTTGCTAGGTAGTGCGGTTCGGAAGCCTTGGAAAAGCGACATCCGAGACGGGGCGACTGCGGCAGCTCTCGGCCTTTGTCTCGGGGCTTTCTTTCAGGTGCATTATATAGGCGAGATTTCAATATAGCATCACAACTCACAAGTAATCTGCTTACACTATTTCAACTTCATTCTCTGTTTCTGAATTTATACCAACACGAAATCATCACAAATCATCTTCTGTCAACGTTGTAAATCAATCATCCGTGTTACATCTATTCGAAGAGACTCGAATCTGGGTCGCGAGTCGCAACACACGATCATATCACAGCTTTTCATACAGACGTCTGAGACAGCATGTCTAGAACGTCCTTGGTCACAGGAGCCAGTGGCTACATAGCGAGTCACTTAGTAAAGCAACTACTTGAGCTCGGTGACACCGTGCATGCAACAGTACGCAGCTTGAAAAATGAGAAGAAGATCAGTCATTTGCTTGAAATGCAGAAGAGGTGGCCTGGAAAGTTGCTTTTATTCGAAGCAGATCTCAATGTCTCAGGATCATTTGATGCAGCAGCTGAGGACTGCGTGGTAGTCCATCATGTCGCGTCACCCTTTTTGATGGAAGAGCAGATTGAAGATGCTGAGAAACAAGTCATTGAACCCGCACTGCAAGGTACTCGCAACGTTCTAGCAGCAGTCGAACGGAGCACAAGTATAGAGCTGGTTGTTATGACTTCAACTGTCGGAGCAATTTTTGGCGATTACGCTGACGTTCTCAAAATGGACAACAAAACACTGGCTGAGCAATACTTTAACACGACTAGCTCCCCCAAGCACAATGCTTACCATTACTCAAAGGTCGTAGCTGAACAAGAAGCATGGAGATTGCACGATGCTCAGTCTACGAAGAAATGGAAGTTAGTCACAATCAACCCGGGTTTGGTGCTTGGACCATCACTATCGCCCAACTCTGACTCCGGAAGTCTATTCCTCCTAGACGAACTGATAGGAGGAAAGTTATGGTTTGGTGTCCCAAGCATCTGGTTCACTACAGTCGACGTGCGCGAAGTTGCCCAGGCACATATAAGAGCTGCACAGATTCCAAATGCACATGGCCGATACATTCTCGCACATGAAGTCATGACGAGTTTCAAGGAAATATCCCTCATCATCCGTAATCATTGCTCGGCTTCAATTTCCATACCGCGACATGAGATCCCACAAATTGCTACAAGAGTTGTAGGGCCCCTCTTTGGGCTGACTCAGAAATGGATGTCATTGAACCTTGGAATCAAGTTTGCAGTTGACAATAAGAGAAGTATCACGGAGCTAGGAATCATATATAGGCCTTTGCAAGAGACAGTTGTGGATCATTACAAATCTTGGTGTGCAAAAGCTAAATAAAGAAGGGCTCTCTCAGAGTTATGTCTTGTAGGCTACCATAGTCGAATGCTACTGTTGGAATATCATAACAAGTCATGGCGTGTAACGTGAGTGCATGGTGCTACGGCGCTGGCCCTCAGCCAGCGCACGTGCTTCCTGATTGGCTGAGTATGCTGCGAGCCCGTACGCAGACTCTGCGAAGAAACTCCACAACCCGTCACTTGTAGCGGTCTTTGCGTTTTGGTTTAGTTTTTTGAAAGAGTAGCTCTCTCTTAGTTGGATGTTGTGCTGCAACCTTGTTGCTATAGATAGCTGTCTTGGCTTTTTGATCGGGTTTGTTTTTGTTGGTGTTTTTCGATTTTTTTTAGTTGTTGGTGGGGTTTTGGTGGTTTGCTTTGATTGTTCTTGCTTTCGTATTGTTGTCTCTCTGCTAGTTAGAGGTGCCGGACGGGCCAACGCCGCGGACGGGCCAACGCCGGAATTTTCCCCAACGATACTATCACAAACTTGAAGCTGTAGAGCTCTACGTAAAAGCTATTATCGCAAGAAATTTTAGTTTAGTAATCTAGTATTATCATTCATTTGATTTATCTACTGATATTTGACTGGCAGCTTGATGGGGCGGCCTGAACGCGAGCGTGGTAATGGTGGTGCAGCTGATCGATCAGCTGGCTGCGCACCGCCACTACTACCACCAACCATACTTTTTTTTTGATACTGGCTTAGTACGGCGCTTGAAGCTAGACTTCTTGCCTATTTGAGAAGTTTTGATAGCTTTCTGAAGTCGTTTGTGGGCGGCTTGGCGGGCTATCCGGTGGGCAGCTGCTTCAGCTTTCTGCCTCTCAGGATCTAGTTTTGCCTGTGCCCGCGCCCGCCGTCGCGCATCTAATTCTTGAGCTTTAAGTAGCTTTCTCTCCTCTCTAAATTTAATCGCGATAGCTCTTTGGTGTTGTAACTCCTCATAATCGCGTTGTTTCTGCTCATATTGCTGGCGAGCTTCTCGCACCTTCCGTGGAGACCAGAAAGTAGCTCCACCATGATAATCGTCGGACAGCTCGAGCGTACCAGGCTGAGTGCGCTCCTTCCGCTGTCTCTCATCGATGAGAGCTGCCCGGAGCTGCTCGTTTTCTCGTTGGAGAAACGCTGTATCGGCGGATAGTTTCATCGTGATTCTATTAAGCGCTAAGATCGATCTACTGCTTGTAGATTGATTGAGTAGCTGCCGAATCGTTCTCCAATCAGACGCTGATGCTACTAATGCGTCTCTATCGCTATTAGTAGCTATAGTTTTGAATTATTGAAGTATAACTTCTGGATTGAATGGTGAGAGTCCAGTAGCTCTAAAAGCATGGAGAATTGATGATTCCTTGAATGCTGCGCACCAAGCTCTCCAGAATATTGGGAAGAAATGAGATTTAGTGAATAGTATTAGCCCTTAGCTAGTATCGGTGAAGTTTGATAGCTCGTTAGAGTATGCGGTGGATAGTGGCTTAAACAATCCAATATCGAGTGGCTGCAGCGTATGCGTTGAGTGCGGCGGGAAGATAGCTAATAGTATTTATAATAACAATAATAATAATAATAATAATAATAATAATAATAATAAATCAATTTAAAGTGCTACCTGGTTTCCTTTCGGATCTATGAACACTATCTTTCTATTTCTAGGCGCGTAGAGCAAACATAGCAGATTATCCTGCTTAAAAACCTCTATCACTTCTCGTTACTTATCCCGGTCCTTTCTCCTCCCCGTGCCGCCTTTGACTGTGTTGCCCCTCTTTGGGGTAGCAGAGTATGTGTAGCTAGCTCCTTGTCAAGAGCTGAGTATGTGGAATGGTTTCCACTCCGTCGTGTCTGTTGCCTCAATCTTGATCGCGACTTTTAGGTGCTCGAGTAGGCATGTGTCTAGGAGCCACTGTCCAGCTATGGCCGCCTTGTTCTTGTCCCTGAGGAGTTTGTGGATCTGGGTTATGCCCGCTCTGGTAAGAAGTTTAGCCCTAGCTTCCTTCGTGTCCGGACAGTATGCAAGGACGTGGAAGAGTGTCTGTTGTGGCCACATGTACAGTGAGGTTCCGCTCCAGGTACGCCAATTTTCGCCAGCCATGCCCGGAGTCCGAGGACTTCGGTCCTTAGTAGCATGATGGCTGTTGCGAGATGTTTGGGTTTGTCGTCGTATAGGTGCAGTGGTTGGAAGCTCCAGTGATCTTTCCAGGTGGGTGATGTCCGATGTGGTTTGATCTTTTCCGCCTTCCACCTCCGTTCCCATTCCTCGGTATACAGCTGGCCCAGTTCCTTTGAGCCGCTTCGGGCCTGCATTTGGCGGCCCCGGGCTGACGTCTGGGTGTTGCTCCGTTGTCTTCGACCATTTCCAGGCAAGATGTGCGGTATGTAGTCATGGGTAATTCTGGCTTCACCAGGGGGCGGGGAGGGCGTCCCCTCCGCTTCTTTTCTTGTCTAGACGTGATTGATGTCCATATCTCGTCCATCTTCCTGTTGATCTCCTGGGTGACTGGGTGCTTCGCGGTCTTGATTGCTCTCTGCCGTGCCAGGATGTCGACGTAAATGTCCACCGGTGGGGTACCGCTTTCTTTCTCGATGGCTGCAGTTGGTGTTCGTTTGTACGCGCCCGTAGCCTTTAGCAGGCACTTGTTTTGTACCCTCCCCAGACTAGTTGTCATTTCCTTTGTTTGTCCCTGTCCCGTATTCCCGATGGCCCAAATCTGGCAGCCATAGGTCATTGCTGGTCTAACTACCGCTGTGTAGATCAGTCGCGATTTCCTCACTGATGGTCCCCAAGTGGATGCAGTGACCCGTGCAAGCGATTGGAACGCTGCTATTCCCTTGTCCGTCGCCCTGGTGATGTGTTCATGCCATTTCAGGCTTGGGTCGAGCCACACTCCTAGGACTCTCATTGAAGGAACTAGTTCAGCATTCTTTCCCTGGACTGTGATTGTCGATTGAAGGTCTTCTGTTCCTTTCCTCTTTTTGGTAAAGTGGATCAGTCGGTATTTTTCGGGAGCGAAGCTGGCCCCAAACCTCCGTGCCCATGCGAGGCATTTGTCGTGAGCAATTGTGAGGCGGCGACAGTTGTCTGAAGCGGAGGGGCCCCATGCGACCAGGTTTGTGTCATCTACAAACCCGAATCCCATGGTTCCGTCTTGGACGTTCTCGAATCTCTCCAGTAGTTCTGAGATGAAGAAGAGGAAGAGGATCGGCGACAGGGTTGATCCGTGGGGTATGCCCGTCTCAGTCTTCATCCATTCGCTTGTATAGTCGTTGAAGCTTATCTTTGTGCGCCTGTCTGTGAGGAACGATTCGACAAAGCCTACGATCCACTCCGGGAATCCCTTCTTTCGCATTACCCAGAGTAGGCGTTGGTGTGAGACGT
>NRSV01000125.1:14455-41690 GCA_002286855.1 Bipolaris cookei
AGGGTGGACCTTTGCTTTCGTGCCCCCATTTGGTTGTACGGGATGAGGTTCCTTTCTTCCATTTCTGCCGCTATCCTGTTGGCTACAATTTTTTTCACAACTTTCACCATAGACTTCTAAATATAAGGCCAGGTAGGAAGGGCGGATTTATCGACAAGAGAAAAGGAGAAGTGGGTTTATAAACACGGTACTATCCGTTTTTTTTCATAATTTTGGGCAAGATCACTGACTAGCCTTGCTGATATGAAGTCAGCAGGATGGACGCACTCGCAACGTCTATTGTAAGCAATAGCAACAGGACAGAACTTTAGCAGAAGTATGAATTAATGTCGCAGCCTATGCAAGGCCGCAGAAGCAATGACTTCAGTTGAGCCAAGGTGTCAGGTGTACGTAAGTACCTGGATTCGTTGAACCTCAACCGAAGAACGTTCAGGGAACTCTATTACTACACCAGTACGTAAACACCGGGAGTCTATCAGGGAAACTAGAAGGACCCTTAGCGAACCTGATCTTGACGCCCACAACCACTAGGTATAAATAATGATAAGGTGGGTCGAAAATAGAGAGTACACACAATACACAAATCAATTCACCACACGTACACGTGCGATAAACAATAACATCCATTTTTCTCACTGCACCTGCGCGTGCAACAATTAATTATAGAGAATTGAGGAACTAGTTGCTATACGGGACTTGACTCGAGAGGGCGATATGACAAGGGTAACTAACAAAGTTGTATTCCATGATATAGACTCTAATGGAATAATAATATGCCCAGAGTGGTAGAACAACGGTCGCGGTGCGGACGTTGATCTGTGCCGTCCCACTTTGACCCTCGAAATAGACCATCTGTCCCCGAAATCCTGCCATAGTGAAATCAATGATGGTGGCAGTATAAATCTTGAGGCTCATTATTGAGATGAAGCAGTGAATGTGTCTATACTACTGTAATTTTGTATTGGTAGACATATATGCCAGCTCAGAATCGACCCGAATATATATCTGAGTAGGCAATTATAATTTTTAGGGTGACTGCAGGCTATGGCTGCAGTGAATTCGAGGTACTTATGATTTCTTTCCGTTATGGCGGTTGTTCCGTTACATTAAACTTGCTCGGGAACCTGTAAAATATTTCAAAATCTTTTCACCTCCAGTAAACCGGCATTCCTTTCTCCCACCCCTTAACCCTACAACAATACCAAGTATCCATCTCACTCGTCCCCTGCCCCCCACTACTCTTCTGATCAATACTTGCATACACGCTCCACCCCTCCTCCTCCAGCATCTCCACCAGCGCCATAAGCAACTCCCTAACCTGCATCGTCGTCTTCCCTGTCGGCGACCATGGATAACCATGCAGCTCAAACTCCCAAATGCCAGGCGCATACTCGCTCTGCCCCTTGAGCCACTCACTCCCTATCCTCTGCGGCAAACTCGCATACAGCTCAGGCGGACAATCAATAAATCTTAGCCGACTCTGCCGCGAAAACGTTATACTGCACCACTCGTGCCGCGCGGGCGGCGGGGCCTGGTACCGGAATAGCAAAGTATCTTTATCCGCTGCCGTCTTACTGACGTCCGTAGTAAGCGTTAGTATCCAACCGCTCGCATGCAGCGTTGATAGCACGCCTTTGACGAGCCGCCGTGCTTGCGCTGCGTCTTTACCGAAGCCGCGCCAGGGATAGCCGTCGAGCTTGATTTCCTGCGAGTTTGCGTAGGGCCGCTCGGAGGAGATGCCTTGGGGCCAGTTGGAGAGGATGGCGCTTCGGCAGGCGGAGATGACGGGCTCGGGGAAGCGTAGGAAGCGGATACGGTCTTCCATATGGAGTGACAGGGATGCAAAACGGGTTTGGAAGGGAGGTACTGGGGTGGAAGAGGAGGCATTGTAGGAGGGTGGTCCGGGGATGGAGAGAGGACTGCCTTGGTGAGTGTCGTAGGAATCATGTTTTGAATGGCCTGATGGCGATTTTCCGCGGATTTTGTCAAACATTGTGGTTGATCAACTAGTGGTTGATAGCCTAGGAATTAGGTTCTGTTGGAGTAGAGCAGTAAGCTCGAGGGTAAGGGGTTGTGCTGATGCGGGGTTTTATGTTTCAATGGACAAGAACTGAACGCCTGATGTCTTGTTATTCAGTGATCATCATCGCCATCACATGCTCCACAGGGCTGTGCTCTTTGGTTGGAATCGCACCATGCTGTATTGGGTAATAATCCTTCAGAAATGTTGGTATTTTGGTGTTTTCGGCCCATTTGATCTCACCTTTCTGGTTGTGACTGTTAACGCACTGCAAGGAACTGGCAGTCTTGTCAGTCGCGTCCTATTATTTCTTTAGTGGGAAAAGACGATATAGCAATGACACAGCAGAGATGCTACTAGAATTCATCAATCCATGACGCATGTGTTCCTGTCAGAATGTAAGAACCCCGGGATTGTTCCTTACTAGCAGGGCTTGGCGGGGCGACACCGGACTTTGGACTCGCTTCCCCGACGACTTTTTTTGGTGGGCTTTCGTTGAGCATCTCATCTGTAGATCCAGTCTCTCACTGCTTGCCCACCCAATTGCCCTGCACTGCAAATACCCTCTTCCCTCTTAGGCAGTCTTTGCATGTTTCTTTTTCGCACATTTTCCCCCCACAATGACGCCATCACCTTCAGAAGCCGTAGCGAAAGTTGCGCAAGCGGCGTCGGGCACCGACTCGTCGGCCAAGGTATACAAGAGGGAGTCCAACACAGCCAGAGTTCTGGGTGCAGGTACAAACGAGTCTCTCAGCAATTGGGGGTTTATGTCTGACGGTTGCAGGATGTGCGGGAATTGCAGAGCTCATGGTGTTCCATCCAGTCGACACCACGGCGAAGCGATTGATGAGCAACATTGGCAAGGTGCGATACAATGTCACTATATACACGACGACCATGTCTGACTCTGCGCATACAGATCGAATCCGCATCGCATCTCAACAAGGTCGTTTTCAGGGACATGGCCTCCGCCTCTGTCTCCAGTCGATTCCTGTCTCTATTCCCCGGTCTCGGGTACGCCGCAGCATACAAGGTAGATGGGACACTCAAAAATATGGGAGAGGCTTAATTGACAATGTCAGGTACTCCAACGAGTGTACAAGTTTGGCGGCCAGCCTTTCGTCAGGGACTACCTTGCGCAGAACCACGGCGGCAGCTTTGACCGCACGTTTGGCAAGGGCAACGGCAAGGCGATCATGCACGCGACCGCAGGTTCGATCATCGGTATTGGTGAAATTGTCCTCCTTCCGTTGGACGTGCTCAAGATCAAGCGACAAACAAACCCAGAGGCTTTCCGAGGTCGAGGACTGGTTAAGATTGTCTCTGACGAAGGCTTTGGACTTTACCGTGGTTGGGGATGGACGGCAGCACGTAACGCGCCTGGCTCGTTTGCTGTATGTTTGTATTCTGTGGAAAGACAAGTGAAAAGACTAACGTCGGCATAGCTGTTTGGTGGTTCGGCGGTTGCCAAAGAGTACCTCTACAAACTTTCAGATTACAACTCTGCATCGTGGATGCAAAACTTTGTCGCATCCATCGCAGGTGCTAGCGCTTCGCTAGTGGTGTCTGCTCCTCTGGACGTTATCAAGACGCGCATCCAGAACAGGAACTTTGAGAACCCAGAGAGTGGCTTCAGGATCGTGTCCAACATGATTAAGCACGAAGGTTTCACTTCCTTCTTCAAGGGACTGACACCCAAGCTGCTCATGACGGGGCCTAAGCTCGTATTCTCCTTCTGGTTGGCACAAACGCTGATCCCCGCGTTTGGCAAGATAATGTAATTTGTAAGCTGGACGTGATCTGATGTCTGTACTATATGGGAAGCGCGGGGCTTTGGTTGCCTGGGGCTGACAGACTGGGCTGCGTCGAATGTAACGACGTACGGTAGACCGCGCACTTTTGCAAGTGAACTATACATTCTCCATTCTTTCAGAGACTAGGTTGCAGATTGGTACACTTGTCAAACAGCGCCGGTGATGCATGCCTTGTCACGTGTGCGCGTCCACACGGCGCACTGCCCTGCCTCATCATGGGAACGGCGGTACCAAACGTTGGTTGAGCGATAACAAAGTTGCAGCTTTTAAGTCACATGTCAGACAACGCTGCCAGTGTGCCGGGTAGTGTCGCTAGGGTAGGTTAGGCGGTGGTCAGGCTGCTGTGAATGTGATGTTCGCTGGTGCGGACGGGATCCGGCAACCTGTGACCACGGATTTGGGGCTGAGTGCCAAGCTCCTTCACACCTGGTATCCACGCAGGGCACCTCATCGTCCTCCGCTTCCACCTCGTCCACCACCGACGACGTGCGATACCCCACGATTCAGCCTCCAGCCAGCCTTTTTTTCTTTCTCAACCAACACCTTCTAGTCCTTACTTTTCCCATACCCCTGTAACACCGCAAACATGAATCCTGAGTGGTACGTAACCTCCGCGCGAAGCCCACCGCCACAGGCCGACGAGCAATGACGATGTATCTGCGTACAGAGCCATGCTGACTTGAATGCCTACAGAGTGAACTCCATGCCTTACAGCACAGCACAGCTTCAGAGCTGCTGTTCCCCCGCCTACTGCAGACTGGCCACTGACGCTTCTCTCTCTGCACAATAGATACGACTACCTCTTCAAGCTCCTCCTCATCGGTGACTCTGGTGTCGGAAAGTCGTGCTTGCTGCTCCGTTTTGCCGACGACACATACACTGAGAGCTACATTTCGACCATCGGTGTCGACTTCGTGCGTCTGCCTCGGTACTTGGTGCTGGTGCCTACCACGAACTAATATGTGCTAGAAAATCCGAACGATCGAGCTCGATGGCAAGACCGTGAAGCTGCAGATTGTGCGCACTCTTGTTGGATCCAGTGTCTTTTGACTGCGAGTACTGATGGTGATTTTAGTGGGATACCGCCGGCCAAGAGCGTTTCCGAACCATTACTTCCTCCTACTACCGTGGCGCTCACGGTATCTGCGTCGTCTACGATGTTACCGACATGGACTCGTTCAACAACGTCAAGCAGTGGCTGCAGGAGATTGACCGATATGCTACTGAGGGTGTCAACAAGCTGTTGGTCGGTAACAAGTCCGATATGGCGGACAAGAAGGTTGTTGAGTACACCGTAGCAAAGGTATTTTTGCTTCCTCATTCCTATATAGCTCTGGCATTTAACAGCGTCAATAGGAGTTTGCAGACAGCCTTGGCATTCCATTCCTCGAGACCTCCGCAAAGAGCGCCACCAACGTTGAGCAAGCTTTCCTGACTATGGCCCGCCAGATCAAGGAGCGCATGGGTACCACAACCGCCAACACCAAGCCCACAGTCCCCATCGGGCAAGGCCAGGGTGTGCAAAGCGGATCCGGTGGCGGCTGCTGCTAGAGAAGGAAGAGAAGAGTTCAAATGTGTCGGAGAAACGTATAAGCGTTCAATGAGGAGCGAGATACGACGTGGATGCCTGATTTCCGGTCTCTACATGGCGATTGCGAGAAGCAAAGTGGTACTACACTAGTGCGCACTGATACAAAGACGGCCATGATCTCCCCTTCGTCACCGTCTCTCACTCTCCGTCTCGGGCTTTGTGCTAGCATGGCGACGCGGATCGCATAGAATGGGGGCTCTCGTTTGGATTTCCGGGATATGCTGGTTTCTGCATTGCAATTTGTGATGGCCGCTAGGTCCTCTGTTTCCTTCGGTGCGTTCTAGGTGTTCTTAATATGGACAATCATACTTTATCCCAGAAAGTGATTTGCTTGGCATGTATATGTGTAATGACGTACTGACATGAAGTTGAGCATCCCTGCCATAGGCCCCCCAAAAAGCAATTCCGGGCATGTATTTCTTTTTTCTTCTGTGGTACTACAGAGACCCCCACCTTCTACATTTGCCCTGTCAAAAGTAGATGTGTGTTAATTGTGCACATATGTTTTTCCTTTTCTTATCGAGTGTCGAATCAGGTGTTAGCGCCCTTTGGACACTCTTTCACCTCTCAACAAAATCTAGGATGAACACAAGCAGAAGTAGTGATTGTGATTTCCCATCCCTGTAATTACCCCTATATCACTACTTTTGCTCAGCACCATCAACACAGCCTCAGTTTTCATTTGTTTGTCTCGGAGATGCTTTGGTGATGTACCATGAACTATGCAGTGTACTTATTCGCTCGCCCCATTCGCTTCGGGTAAAATAGTCAAAAGTTGGTGCCGCTCGCCCTATTGCGTATTCCTTCAGGCATCCACATCTGAACATCGGGTCTAAACATGCCTTTTGAACCCAAACTCGTCCTTTCCTTCTCTTCCTCCTCTCGCTGTCTCTTTTAATACTGTATTGACACTTTACAGTGTGTTGTGTAACTACACTTTTCTACCACGCCGATTTGTCTCTAACAATTCCAGCAGTCGTTTCCCTTTGCTCTCGCCGCTTTTCCGTGAATACGTACTACAGCTTTTCCGTATCAAACCATCTCCAAAGCAATGGCAGCCCGACATGCCCTTGTCAGCGCAACACAGTGGCTCGCCCACGAATTCGGACTCGCGACCATGCGGAAAACGGGAAAAGACGTCTATATCATCATTCTCGCGCGGTACCTGCGCCTTTTCGCCTATGGCGCCATAGCGCTTATTCTCGCACTTTTCTTCCAAGAGCAAGGGTTTTCAGACGAGCAGATTGGGCTGTTTATGACGCTCACTTTGCTGGGCGATGTGGTGATTAGTTTACTGCTTACGCTTGTTGCGGATTCGCTGGGGCGGAGGAGGACGCTTTTACTTGGCGCAGTATCCATGGCGGTATCAGGTGCTGTGTTTGCGAGTACGAGTCGTTATTTTGCGTTGCTTGTAGCGGCCATTGTCGGGGTGATTAGTCCGACGGGGAATGAGATTGGGCCGTTTCGAGCGGTGGAGGAGTCGACGCTTGCGCATTTGGTGGACGAGAGGAAGAGAGCGGATGTGTATACTTGGTATGTTGTTCTTGCTGTGCTGGGGACGTCGACGGGGTTGGCGGTGGGGGGTGTGGCTGTTGAAAGGTTGCAGGCTTTAGAAGGTTGGACGGCTTTGGATGCGTATCGTGCGATGTTCTGGATTTATACGGGTGTTGGGTGCATCAAAGCACTTATGGCGCTGTGTATGAGCCAGCGGTGTGAGCAGAATGACGCAGTTGACAAGCAGATTGCCAACTCTGTATCTGCGGAGACCGAGCCACTGCTGGATGAAAGTCACGATACTGGAAGTGTGAATGTGCCAGCTCAACAAGAACGTTCTGCGGAGCCCGAGAAGAAGAGAAGGTTTTGGCACTCCATTAGCACAATATCAAGACCTAGTCGTGTGGTACTAGTCAAGCTTTGTAGCTTGTTCTTCCTTGATTCTCTGGGCTCGGGCATGGCTCCGTTCAGTCTAGTCAACTACTACATGGACCAGAAGTTCAACTTGCCAAAAGGGAAACTTGGAGGCATTATGTCAGCGACTTGGTAAGTATCAGCCTCGTATATATCGTCTACGTCTAATTGACTGATGTTCAGGTTCGTCTCAACTATTGGCAATGTCTTTGCTTCTAGTCTAGCCAAGCGCCTCGGCTTGATTCAAGCCATGGTAGCCACTCACCTCCCGTCATCTATCTTCCTAGCTCTTCTCCCGGTCCCGACTGGTCTCGCCCCGACTATCTTCTTACTTGTTTCTCGCTCTGTGCTTAACTCGATGGATCAAGCACCGAGGTCGGCCTTTCTCTCCATCGTCGTGCTACCAGAAGAGCGCACGGCCGTCATGGGCGTAGTCAATATTTTAAAGATACTGAGTCAGAGCGCCGGTCCAACCTTTACAGGCCTTCTTGCCGGCAATAGTCATTTCTGGGTGGCTTTTGTGACAGCGGGCTGCTTGAAGGCAGTATACGATCTGCTGTTGCTGGCATTTTTTGGGGGTAGGGTAGAATCACGAAGGCATGAGAATGAGCAAGCTGAGACCAGGGTAGACGCAGATGGGGACATGGAGGTGAGTCCGTCTGGGGAGCGGACCGATGTGCAGAGGTCGGCTTGATTGTTCATGGCACAGCCTTAGATGTGGGGAGCAGGCATCTGCTGACTGGCAGCCACGGTGCCGAAGGTGAATATGGACCATTGATAGTGAAGTCTTTACGAAAGCGCCTCTTAGCTAGCGAAAAGACAACTAGAAACAAGCCAGCCAAGTCGTCTTACTCCACTCCCTCCGCTTGCAATCGGGTTATGTGCCCCGAAGAACCCTCTGCTCTCGGGCTGGCTAGAAGATTCCACAGGAGGTTGGTGTGAAGGCTGGTGAGGCTCTACCTCGGCGAACGCCTTGGCATGGCAGTTGGACGCCTGAACACGCTATCGTGCTTCTTGGCGGCAATTCTCTCCGATTCCTATGCGTACTTATTCGCCGCGTTTTTCATTTTTTGTTTACCCCATCCTCCACATGCCCCAGACTTAGCGGGTACCCCAGATACACTTGCCGTTCGCTAGACGCCAGTTGAACGGTTGACTCTCTGCGGGTGCTTCTCCGCTTCCATCGGCTTTTGCTTTGGAGCCAAGCGAGACACATGCTCAAAAGACATGCCGATAATGTCCATCGCCAGTCTAACCATTCCTAGATTGGTCACATGTCAGTCTGTCCAATCACACAACATGTCAATTGGGACAAGGGAAAGCTCCACTTCTCTGCACGCGACCGAGACCCAGGGCGACCACCGCGTGCAGTTGCGCTTGGCCCAAACCATGCACTAGTAGACCCCACAGAATTTTTATGCTTAAAGGCCGTCGCACATCCTTACCATCCCAATGTCACGGTAGCAGCAGCAGCTTCCCCAGATTTTCTCTCTTTCGTTTTAGTATCGCGAGAGAGTGTGGAGCGGCGTTGCAGGATCCTCACCCCTCGCTCTTTTCCCCACCCTCGTTGTTGTCCTGAACCAGGTCAATAGCACGTTCTCTTCTACCTGACTGCCTGGTTGATACAAGCCCTCGCAGATATGTCTGGCGAGAAGGATATCGAGCCTACTACGGCTCCCAAACTGGAACATGATATCGATCATGAAGACCATCACAAGCTTGCTGCCAACAAGGTCATCAATGACGCGCGATTGGCGTCAGATAAGGAGCGCAAGATGACTCTCATGCAGGGCATAAAGCTCTATCCTAAAGCCATTGGCTGGTCGGTCCTTATCAGCACTTGCATTGTCATGGAAGGCTACGACGTCTGTCTGCTTAACAACTTTTTCGGTTTCCCGCAGTTCAAACAAAAGTATGGCGAGCAACTTTCAGATGGCACGTGGGAAATCCCAGCACCATGGCAAGCTGGACTGTCCAATGGAGTTATTGTGGGCGAGATTATTGGACTTTTCTTGAACGGATGGATCAGCGAGTGGATTGGTTACCGCTATACGGTAATGGGATGTTTGACTTTGATTATCGGCTTTACGACTATCTTCTTCACTGCTCAGACGGTCGTGCATCTGCTAGTTGCTGAGATTCTCTGTGGTATTCCTTGGGGTGTCTTCCAGACTCTTACCATTACATATGCTTGCGAGGTCTGTCCCGTTGCCCTGCGTGGATACTGTAAGCTTAACCCTCCCTATATTCGTGTCAAGAAAATATACTTACAAGCTGGCAGTAACAACATATGTCAACTTCTGCTGGGGTCTGGGTCAACTTATTGGTATTGGAGTCATCCGTTCTCTCGTCGACCGGCCAGATGAATGGTCCTACCGTATTCCCTACGCTCTGCAATGGATGTGGCCAGTTCCCCTCTTAATTGGTGTCTTCCTCGCCCCCGAATCCCCATGGTGGCTCGTCCGCAAAGGCAGACTCGAAGATGCAAAGAAATCGCTACTTCGCCTCACCAGCCTCAACCGCGAGACTGATTTTGATGCTGAAGAGACGATTGCCATGATGGTTCACACGACCGCGCTTGAAGAAAAAATCACCCAAGGAGCCAGCTACTGGGACTGTTTCAAGGGAACTGACTTACGCCGCACCGAAATCGTCTGCATGGCCTGGGCAATGCAAAATCTCAGTGGCAACGCCTTTTCCGGTTACTCGTCCTACTTCCTCCAGCAAGCCGGTCTCTCACCTTCCACCTCCTACGACTTCGCAATGGGCCAATACGGCATCAATATGGCCGGTGTCTTCGGCGCTTGGTACCTAATGAAAGTTGGCATCGGACGTCGCACGCTCTACCTCGGCGGTCTCTGCGGTCTCTGCGTCATGCTCTTCGTCATGGGCTTCCTTGGTCTCGTACCTAGCTCCGAGCGCCAAACCGGCGCCATGGCAACAGGCGCAATGATGATTGTCTGGGCCATGTTCTACCAGCTCACCGTTGGAACCGTATGCTACTCGCTTGTCGCTGAACTTTCTACCCGCCGTCTGGCCATCAAGACGGTCGTCCTCGGTCGCAACTTGTACAATGTAATCGGTATCATAACATCTGTTCTCACTCCCTACATGCTCAACCCTGGAGCTTGGAACTGGTAAGTTCCTTCTTCATTTCAAACAACTACACCTTCAAGTTGGCATCCTAACCTTTTAAACAGGGGCAACTACGCCGGCTTCTTCTGGGGCGGCTCCTGCTTCCTCAGCATAATATACACCTACTTTCGCCTCCCCGAGCCCCGCGGCCGCTCCTTTGCCGAGCTCGATCTCCTCTTCGAGAAGAAAGTCAGCGCCCGCAAGTTCGCCACCACCCATGTAGATGTCTTTGAAGATAGCCACGTCGAGGGCACTGCCGTCTTTGACAAGTATGAGGAGAAAGTCGATGCTGCTGTGAGAACCGAGTCTGTTGCTGCTTAGTGTTGATGAAGGTTTAATGACGTTTAATTGTTTTAGGAGAACGCTTAATACGGAAAGATTGGGAGGACCTTTTCTGGGATACCAATGATGAACTGCATTGATTTTTTGTTTTATATGCATGTATGATGAGATGAAATTGGGCATCTGTATATCCTAGCTCTATTTAATACCACGCTTAAGCCCTTTTACATCGATTCCATCTATGGTACTTGCGCAGGTGACAAATTCATACAAGCCACGATTCGCATACTTGAAACAACAAGAGGGTATCCAAATGAACCAATATCACAAGCAAACGAATTAGATTAAGTTGCAAAATACGTGCGTCTCAAAGCAAATATCTCCTTTCCCGTTCCCTCCAAAAGTGTGCACCCACAAAGCAACAGGAACCCAAAGACTAACATACCGTAGCTTCCCCCACACCAAGCGAATGCTTTAATATAAGAAGAGAGAATGTTCCAACAAAAGAAAGAAAAAGGCATGCGTGCGCTGCGGAGATAGTGTTGGTAAGACACAAAGAGAGGGACAGACAGAGAGAGAGAGGGAGAGTGAGAGAGAATGAGAATCAAACACGCAAAGGTACAAAGACTAAGGGCGGCGCCATGCTAAACATTTGTACTCGTACAAGACAAGAAAGAGCGATTCAAGATCTTTTTTGCAATGATCATGATGCGTTTGTGGACTTGCAATTTCCCACTTCTTAGTTTCCACCAGAGGCCAAGTGGTCAGCAGCCTACCAAGGTGTTAGTTGAGTTTCTTATATGTATAGTGGTATGCTATAATGCTTACCTTGTTAATGTCATAGTCGAATTTCTCGAGCGCAGAAAGAGCGTCGTTACGTGCATAGCCCATACCCGTCAGCTTCTTGAGAATAGGGTCGTCGTGTTCGGTTCCAGTGCTGATAGCACGGCCAAGTGGAGGCATCTGAGGTGACAATTGCTGCGACTTGGACGACGATGCGGCAGCCTCTTCCTTGTCAAGCGTGTCAAAGACGGACTTGTCAAAGACGGACTTGCCAAAGTCGGTTGAGGCTTGTTGCGAGTGCGTGCCCTTGTCAGTCTGCGAAGATTCGAGGTTGGAGAAGATGGCGTCCCAATCCTGAGATGAGGATCCCGGCTGAGGTTGCTGAGATTGCCCACCAAAAGTCTGAGATAGATGCTCGAAGTCGCTGAAGCTGTCATCTCCACGAGGCTTGCCAGTGGGTGTTTGCTGCGAAGCCATAGTATTCGACTTGGAGGCAGCTGGCGAGTCAAAGACTGGATTGAATTCATCAAGTCCCTCACGATGCTGCGAAGAGAACATAAAGTCATCATCAGCCTTGTCGTCTTCCTTAGCATCGGCAAGATCATCAAAGCCAGCATCAAAGTCGTCATTGAAGGCAGATTTTCCAAGCTGAGGGACATTGCTGGATGGTGATGGGCCCTTGTTGTTCTCGTTGGCACCATATGTCAGGGCAGAGTGATACTGGTCAGAGGGAACTGTTGGAACAGGTGTATCAAGAGGAGCCGGCGATGTTGTGACAGACTTGGACGGTCCACCGAAGAGAGCAGCTCCATGACCACCTGGTGGGTTGTATGATCTCTCGGGGCCTTGTGTGGTATCAGGAGAGCCAGCAGACGTTGGGTTCTCACGAGCAGGAAGAAGACCACCAAATTCAGCGGGGAACTGGTTTGAGCCACTTCTTGTGGTGTTCACAGCGGAATCATAGGTAGGTGGCGATTTTTGCGCACCGGGAGAGGGCAGGCCGCTAAGGTTGGAGTCCAGGCGAGTGGTCGGAGGCGGAGCTCGGTAGAGCTCGTCGCTTGAGGCAGTGCCAGGACGTTGCTGTTGCTGAGAGCGCTGCTCCGGTCCAAAGCTGGTACGCTTCTGGTTTGGTGATGCGGATGTGAAGTTGTCGTCAAATCCTCTTCCATCGTTGCTGTCGCTGTCGTCGTCATGCGCAAGATCTTCAATTGGTGGGAACTCCTTGTTGAATCTGTTAGAATCGCCTGTTGGTGCACTTGCGTTGGAGGTAGTAGCGGCGGTCTGACGGCTAGGACCAAAGCCTGCAAAAGCCGCGTCAAAGTCGTCCTTGCCTCCCCGAGGCTGTTCGCCAGAGGTGCTGCCAAAGGGGTCAGTGTTGTTGGTTCTGTGTGGAGCACTCATACTGCTCTCGCCAGTCTTGTTCTGCTGAAGCGGTGTGCCGGAGTCCCGTGGGAACGCTCCGGGAAGATCTTGTGTCCCAAAGTTGAAAGTGTCCTTGCGATCTTCAGCCTTGGCGGTTGAGTGCTGAGTATCGCTGGTAACGCTGGTTACTGGAGAAGCCGAGAAAGTGCGGTTGAACAGAGCTGGGTTGAAGTTGTCGGTTTCTGTCCTGTTGGTATCGGTACGCTCAACAGTGGGCTTCTCAGCAATCGGAGTGCCAGCGGGTGAAGCCTGCGAGATAGTAGGTGTCTCGTTTCCAGGGGCATGGTGACCATATTTGCTGGCAGAGGCAGGCGCACGCACAGAAGAGCTGAAAGAGTCCGACCGCTGCGCGCCTTCCCTCAATGGCAAGAATGCGGAGCCAAACTGACGTGACTCAGGAGGGGCTGGTGGATCGGCAACACGGGGGGACTCCTGGTAAGAAGACAGAGGAGGCGATGTGGAGGGCGTAGGAACGTCAGGACCCTCAGAAGAGCGTACTGACTGACCAGATGGAGCAGAAAAGCTAGGTCCGAGACTCTGGTTGTCAGGACGGAACGATACTGGAGGCGCACTGCTCTGAGGAGTACCGAATGATCCGAAGACACTATCAAAATCCTTGTGAGGTCCCTCCCGAGCAAAGCCAGAGGGCGACATGGTGTTCTCAGTGGGCTGAGGCGACTTTCGGAAGAAGGGATTGGTGCTCTGGCTTGCTGTGGAAGCTGCAGGGCTGACAACGGCGGGTGACTGTATTGGCGAGCCGCGGGAGGTCTCTTCTTGGGACCTGCTCAAATCACTCATCTCGTTCTTGATCTTGTCGCGCTCGCTCTCGTTAGTAGCCAACTGCTTCTTGTTGATCGCTACCATGCCCTTTTGTTGCCGGGCATCGTTCCTCATCTTGTCAAGCTGGGGGCGAAGCTGCGCAATCTCAGCGTTGAGCTGACGAATGCGCTCTTTCAAGCTGTTGTTCTCGCGCTGATCAGCCTCAAGTTGACCTCCGACTTGACGGTGCTGGCTTTGAAGATCCTGGTAGGATGCCTCAATCATCGCAAGATCCTGCTGTAGCTTTCGAGTTTCGTTGCGAGAGCTGGCCAGACGATCCTCCAAAGCTTTGACTGCCTTGACTTCTTGGTCATACTGCGTCTTAAACTGTGAGAGACGAAGTTCAAGGTCACGTTTCTGAGTGTTGACACTGTTCAGATCGCTTTCAGTTGCAGTCTTCTTGTTCTGAACCTCTTGCATCTGGTTGCGTAGGGTGGTCATTTGGTTGGACATGTTGGCCAAGTCAGTGGAATCTTGCGTCAACTTCTTGTTGATCTCAGGATCGGTATCTCCACCTAACAGATCGTCCATAACAGACGGCGTCGAGTGTTGTGGCGCGCCAGAGATTCCAGACTGGCCTGTGGAGTGTGCCGTTAGAGTTTGACCAAAAGAAGAGCTTGGCATGAACGGCTTGAAGGTGGAGGCTGGGTTACGCGGCTGAGGCTGGAAATGATGCGGGGAAGTTGGTGAAGCAGCTTTGCTACCAAAAGGATCGCTCTCGAAAGGCTTACTGAATGTAGCTGATCCGCCGGTTGATTGTGGCTGTTGAGGAGCAGGAACTGGTGCGGTGAAGGCGTCCAGACCGAAGAGATCATCAGCAGCAGATTTGGGAGCAGGAGGAGGTGGGGGTGGGGGCGCCACTTGGGGTAGGGGGATCTGGGCAGCTTGGTTCGCGGGAGTGCGCAGACTTGGTGGAATCAAATTGGGCGGCAAAGTTGTAGGGAGTTGATCTCCTTTTCGTTGTTGCCGGATGAGGTACATGGCTACTGCAAACTCATCCTTGGATAGCTGTCCTTCAGAATTGATGTCTGCAAGATCCCATATACCTGCAAGAACATCCTCAGGCAGACCCGAGTCACTGAAGAAGCGCACTGCTTGGTCTCCGGTGATGAAGCCGCGCCCCATGGTATCTACACCCTTGAATAAGTTGTCATACGATGCCTTCTCTTGTGGGCTGATTAGCCAGTCATTTCCAGCAGGCGGCGCTGGCGGGGGGGCAGCTCCAAAGGGTTGCCGGCTGAGTGGGCTTGGCTGACGTGGTGCAGATTGCTGGCCGCTGAATTGACGTGGGATAGACATGCTCTGGTCTGGACGTCCCGGCGGCGGCGGAAGACCTCCACGTCGAGAAGCGGCTTCGTACAGGCCCGGAGGCAACGTGTTCGGGAGAGCCTTCATGTTTCCTGTGCGATACGATGCGAGTAGGTGCATGGCGATGATGAACTCTGTAACATTGAGAGCTCCGCGCTGCTCCGTGTCTGAAAGGTTCCATATCCGACCAAGAACTTCATTTGGTAACCGCGCCTTCTCGAAGATTTCTTTTGCGTTCTCGCCTGGAAGTTGTTAGCCAAGAGTCAAGTTGGCGTATGAAGCAGAGTTATACCTGAAAGGATGCCATTGACTGCGCCAGACTTCTCAAACAAGCCTGCGTACTCGGCGGCTTTGGCAGGGACTAGCGGAGGGACGCGGATTGGGCCGTTGCCACTCACTTGAGGCTGGATGGAGCCGGTTGGTTGTGGGGAAAAGCCAGGGGCCGCGGGAGGAGCCGATGGTGGTGTTAGACCCTCAAACTTTGGCAGGGGGGCGGCTACTCGAACGTCAGTGCATGTGATCAACTAGGCACAAGAGGAGTCGCAGGAGTCGTACGTCTAAAGGCAAGCTCGGGAGTAGGGTCTCGTCCTGCCTGGTAGTGTCCAATGAGTCGCAGGACCTGGCAGAAGCCGGCCATGGTCAAGAGACCGCGGTTTTCCGTGTCTGCAATCTGCCATATTTCACCAAGGACGGCTGGTGCTAATTTGGTCCGCTCGAAGAACTTGACGGCGATCTCGCCTGTTATGACGCCGAGCTTTTCTGTGTCGGCTTGCTGGAAGAGATACTGGAAGACGCGCTTTTCCTCTGGCGTCAGGTTGAGGATGGGCTGATCTACACCGCATTAGCAGGAGCTTCGTTATACATGGACATGTGCCAAGGAGAACAGTTGACATACTCAATTCCCCGCTTTGTGACATGTCCGCCATGGCTGTGCACGGTCAATGGCTCTGGTGGAGAGAAAGGCAGAAGCCTAGGGTTGATGAGGCTGCGAGCTCCCAGCGCTGTTGTGGAATAGGCGCGGGGAAACAGGCAACAGGCGGCCGGGCGTGGGAAAGTCGGGGGGCTGGCAAGCGGCGGGGGCGGCGGCTGTAGCAATGGTAGCTATGCACGGAGAGCTGCAGAGAAACAATGAGAGATGGGGTACAGCGGAAGTGGAGGAGGAGAAGCCGGAACGGCGTGGTAGGCGTGGGATGCGAGGGCAGCAATGTTGCGACTATAGTATGCTGGCAGGGTGAAGTGCTAGGCGGAAGCTACCTGGCCTAGTGCTGTGGCTGATGCGCGCCCTTGCCCGCCAACTCACCATTGGGCGGCCACAGCAGCTGTCAGCTCCCTTTCATCCTATCACGTCGCCGCACATGACCGCCCTCCGCACAGCAACGGGAGGGGCTTCATACAGTCACATTTGCGTCTGCGACGTGAAAAGCTCGCTGCACCTCCAACCAGCCACTTGCATCTCGCCTACCCGGTTTGCGAACCCACTTACACGTACATGCTGCCATCCGTATTGGAACAAGCGGGTGTGCATATAATATCCTGATCCTTGTGCTAGGGTATCAATTGGTCTTTGCTACTCTATACGAAAGACGCCATCTCATGACTTCGTAGTTACATATTTTGTACAGGTGGAGTGAAGAGAAAAAAGGTGCGACGACGACAACGATAACGATGACGATGACGATGACGAAGACAACAATAATTATAGCCCAACATTGACGTGGAAGCAGAACAACAGCGTTTCATCGCCGCTCGCTCTGACCGCGGCCATCCTTTTCCCTGATGCATTTGGCAAACGCCAGGCTGGGACTGCCTTCATCTCGCATCCCCCACGCCCGTCCCAGAAGCCAATCCGTGACGCTAATCATCTTGGCAGTCCGATCCCAATGCTGGCCCTCATCTGTATGCTCGATGATGTGATTCAGAATCCGTCCTTCCTCATCAAATTCAAACTTGAACAGGCCTGTGAATTCGTGCTGTGGCCGCTTAGATCCAGCAACAATGCTCGTGATTTTCTCCACAACATCGCTGACCTGCCCACTCTCTTTCTTGTCTGATTTGCCGCATGTCTGCCATTTGACAATGAGCTTCTCGTTGCGCACATTGCTTGCTGTCGAGCACCCTCCATTCTTCACCATGCGCTCAGACAATATCTTGAGCTTGACGTTGCCCAGTACCGGGACCTGGCCCCATGCGACCGGCGCTGTCCATAGTGCTGCGGCGTACGAGAACCTCCCGCTTACAGTAGGCAGGTGTGGGTGGGTCGAGGGAAATAGGTGGAGACTGATATGCGGAGAGAGGATGTCCTGAGGAAGTGGCAATATCAAGAGTGTCGGTAGGCGATCATGTAGAACTCTAATGGCTATCGTCTCCATTAGCAATGCATCCTAATCCGTTACTCGTGTAGCAAGCATACTGTTTCCCAGCTTCAGGTTGCGCTCGCTCATGCGCTTCTTCTCACACTCATCGGGCTCGGAATTCGAGTATGGCGACGAGCTAGTGAACCAATGCCTCGACACCGACGCCCGCCTGGAGCCGACATCGCTAAGAGTCCTTTTGTATTGCCTGAGCCCTAAGATTCGGGGCGTCGTAAGCGAAGTCGCAGTCGTCGTGGCTTCAAGTTGCGTGCGGGCAAACGTCGAGAAGAAGTGCCGCATCAGACCGCTGGTCATGTGTGTGGATGGGAGTATGCGACCATGTGTAGGGATAGGCGTAGGTGTCTAGAAATATCTCTGTCGTTCGGCCAAATACGAATTGCGGAGGAATCGGTCGCTGGCATGACGCTAGTTAACTGCAGTTGCACCACCAAAGGCCGGGGTATTCGGTCGTGACGTAGCACTAGCGCGACTCTCCCCATGCCCCAAAACGTATTTCCCGTTATGGCTTACCGTGCTCGCCACATGTAACTTCGCACGCCCATGTCCCGGTGGGATAGGCTATTCTGCATGCACCCGCCCATGACGTTTATAAAGATGGAGGCTCCTCTCTCGTGGTTTTCTCGATTCGAGACTCCCAAGATACTTTTATACAGCCAACTAAACCACCCCTCAATCCCCATGAACCACAAGGGTGAATACACAACCCCGCAATTGTCCAACTATCTCTACTGGCAAATCATATCCTAGGCTACAAGTCTCCTTCAAGACGAAAACAGACCAGCCAATTTCAATATCCTCCACCATGTCCTCCTCGGGCAAACGCATCGTCTTCACAGGCGGCTCAGGAAAAGCCGGACGCCATGTAATCCCCTACCTCCTTCAGCAAGGCTACTCAGTCCTCAACCTCGACCTAAACGAATTCCCTGACCCGGATGCCGGCGTCTTCACCCTGAAAACCGACCTCACAGACAGCGGTCAAGTCTTCAATGCCCTAACCACGCACTTCAACTTCGCCGGCTACGAAGCACCACACGTCCCAGGGCCACCTGACGCCGTCATCCACTTCGCCGCCTACGCCCGCAACATGCTCGTGCCAGACAACGAGTGCTATGCCGGTAACGTGCGCTCAACCTACAACGTCATCGAAGCAGCCTGTAAACTTGGGGTCCGCAAAATCATCATCGCCAGCAGCGAAACAACATACGAAGTCTGTTTCGGGCAGGGCAACCTTGACTACACCGCATTTCCCTTAGTCGAAGATGCAGACGTGAATCCAATGGATACCTATGCTATCTCCAAGCTCTGCGGCGAACGCGTAGCTCGCGGTTTCGCCCGCCGCTCCGATGCAGACATCTACGCCCTGCGCATCGGCAACGTCATTGAGCCCCACGAGTACGCCCGCGACTTTCCAAAATACATCCAGAACCCGGAGACGCGCAAGCGCAACGCCTGGGCCTACATCGATGCCCGCGATCTTGGCCAAATATGCCATTTGTGCTTACAGAAAGACGGGCTGGGGTTCCAGATTTTCAATGCGACGAATGATACTATTACTGCTACCTTCCCCACGAAACAATTTCTCGAGCAGTATGCGCCTAATACACCAGTTACGCGTGAAATGGGCGAGTGGGAGGCGCCGTTGAGTAATCGGAAGATTAAGGAGGTGTTGGGGTTCAAGGAGGAACATGACTGGCGCAAGTATTATAATCCTGATCATTAAGTAGACTTTGTGTGAGGGATGGGGAGGAAGTGAATGAATGGAAAAATTAGAGATACGAACTTCTCCATATTATCAGATCTTGGATTGAAAATACAATCGTATATATTTGCAATGGTACTACACGAAGTGCTTATACCGTTCTATGTATCTACATCACAATATCTCAGTGTGATGTACCGAGAAAAAGAACATCACAAGAAGTCCTTTTGTAATAAGAGGTCGCACGTGCATCATGAATTCCGCTACAATGCAATTGAAAATACTTTAACTAGAAGAACAAGATACTCAGCGCGAGACTTATACCACTCTGCTATCTACTAAAAAAACCAGCACGGCCTTCTCTTCAGTAGTCTATTTCATAGCTATGCAGAAATCATCACACACAACTGTCTGTGTACAAACATATTCTTAAGAAGAAGAAGAAGAAAAAGAAGAAGAAGAAGAAGAAGAAGAAGAAGAAGAAGAAGAGCCTCACTTATCTCTATTTCTTCTTCCTCTTCTCATCTAACCAACAACACTCACTTCCGCCCCGTCCGTGGAAATAACATCAACGGCCGCGGTTCGTATAAAAGACCAAAACAATAGACTCAATCGCATGTACTATGCAAAAAAAAACGAAGCTGACTGATTCCACTATCAGTTGATGGTGGCGATGACACTCAGCTCGGCCGCGGAAATCGGGTAAAAAGTGATGCTTTCGTGTTATGTTACACAACACATAGTTTATAATACTTTATTTTACTGAAAAAAATAGCTTCTTGGTTGGGTTAGGATGCAGGGTGTATGTATTGGAGGTTATGTATCAGAAGCAGGAGAGAGAGAGAAAGAGAGACTCAGGCGTTTTGCTTGTTACCATAGCTATATAGTATCACGAATATTCAATTATGAAGGGTATGTTATCTAACTGCTTGTGATCGAAAACTCTTACTGGTAAATGGTATCTAGTCCAATAACTCACCCATCTAGACATTTCGCACTAAACTAGGTATCATGCATCGGTTACTGGTACAACATCATTTTTCCACCTTTAGATCTTGGAGAGCACTGGTACACTATATTCTATACGCTCGCCGAGGAGAGTAGAAGTAAGTGTCAGATACTGTCCTGCTAATTCAATGTCTGACTCACCAGGGTTCTTTTCTTAGACGGCATATATGGCGTCCTTTCAACTCCTTTAGTTGCCCAGTATGCACTTGGACCTCATATCTACTAGTTGTTACGTCTTTTAAAATCATCTCACGCCTTACGTATTGCTTCTCTTTTTGACGTTATATCAAAACCAGATCACCGTACCGCTGGCACTACAAAAAAACACCGACTTTCTGAAGAGTTGGTTAGCATACATTGTTGATAGTCTTCGTTGCATTGCAACCCCGTCTAAAGGAAACCTAACATGGCTGATTTAGATAAACACTGCCAAACTACAATCCAAATTATATCTCGAGACGCTTTTAACAGCAATTCTAACTCGCCCAATGAATCTCATTCTAGGGTGTAGTGGTCATTTGAGCGAATTTCCTGAGCTCAATCAATGATGTCACTGTTTATTTGGCCAACCTATCGCTCATAACTAGAGGACTATTAATTTAGCTTTCTTTTAGAGTCTAAGCAATATAGCACTAACGGTCTACATTTCCACATTTCTGACCATATGCACATTGTCAGCTCTTTCAAGTCACGACTTCTCAACATAGCAGCTGGCTTATGGTCATTCATTCGAGGGTTGCACAGACTATACACTAATTCTGCATTTGGAAACAAAATGGAAATCAGTGAATAAACTTTGAAAGCCTCTAGATTGGGTACAGGGAGGACTATTATGACAGCGACAGCCGCTCGGATGGCTGTCGATCTTGTGATGTGTTACACAGACAGTACCAAGCGGAAATTTGACCAAAGGAAAATGTAGTATCGGTATTGGTATGATTGCTGTGAAGCTCCTAATCAGGTTATTTACTCATCGTTGATCTTCTGGTTAGTTGGCACGTCCTTCTCAGACTTGCTCTGGATCAGCATTCCCTTGTAACCAGTAATGGGCTCACTTCCTTGAGACTGTAAAGTGTCAGTACAGTCACAGACGAATCGAGACTTTTAAAATAGCAAAGTTTCGTACCTTCAAGTACTCCTCAGAAGCCTCTTGCCATTCCTTTGTCATGGTACGGGGTCGGACAGGGTTGGCGAACGTGCGGGTCAAGGCAAAGATGGAAATGGCACCAGCAATGACGGCGGAAGAGAGGAGGAAGACGTTGCGGCTCTCATCCGGAGGCGGGGGTCGGCGGGGACCGTGGGGGCCAAAAGCAATGTAGTAGGCTATAAAAAGGAAACACAGTCAGCACAATGTCTCAATGATGCTTTCCAATGTTTTGAGATGACTTCAGGTTGGGCACACCAAATGCCGCGGGCCAAGTTCGGCTATCTCGATCAAAACACGAGATACGTCATACAAGGCCATGCATCATCCAGTTACGCGAAGTGGCGAGGTACGTACCGGCCTTCTTTTCTTGCATGGTCAACTCCTTCCAGTCAGTCTTCATGCGGTCCCTAAGCGTCATCCACAGATCAGCCTGCTCCTGAGGGGGCATGTCTTCCCATCGCTTTTCAATGTTGGCGAGCGTCGGGTTGGAGATGGCGTGTGCCTGGCGGGACTGCTGAAGCTGGCAAGCTACCGGAGCAGCTCTGGGGAGAGCTGTGCGTGTCGCGGCGGATGGAATGACAATCGTCGAGCTCCTCGAAGCGCGGGCGATGGACGAGCGAAACATGGCGGCGGGTGGAGTGGAGAGTGTCGGAAGATGCAAAAGAAGGGAGGGAGATTCCCGTCGAGGGACCTAGAGGTGCCAATGGATCGTGGTGGTGATGGAGTCGAAGGTGGGCCAGGAGAGCTGTCTTGCAAAATGCGGTTTGCGAGAGGAACGCCAAGGTGGTGGAACGATCGTTTCGCAGTGGCCCGAGCGCCACCGTTGACCAATGAGGGTTTCAGCGTTAGCTTTCCTCACGACTTACTCCAGCTTCACCATATATCATTGCAACAGCTTTTGCGCATCGTAATGAGACTCAAATACACGTGGATATGAGTTGAGAGAGGCTATGAGTTCTCAAGGGCTTGTGTTGCGAGCCCTTACCGCGATTGCCGAGCAGTTCTCGATTTGACAATGGATCAAGCGAGACATGCCGCATCTTCGCTTTGCAGGGCGATAAGACATGAGACAAACATTCACTCGTCCAAGCTATGTAGGGGCAAAGCGATTTATGTATTTTACTTTGCATGGAATTCACACATTCCCTTCCCCTTTACCCTATTGTTGGGTACCTCAGTGAGCATGCAAAGTGTGTACAAAACGCTCGCAAATTCGCTCAATGGCGGGGTAGTAAGACTAGATACAACATAGAGCAGCGTGTACTTCCTCCAAAACCACAGCACGGGGCATTATGAGTACAAGTTAGAGTCTGTCGATAAGCTTTTAGCTTTTGCTGGAAAGCATTGCAGTCAACGTTCCTGCTCATGTGCAAGCGTCGCAGATCCTATATGGTGCTAATGATAGGAGTAGTTGAGTCGCACTGAATTGATCCACCGCCTTCAAAGTGTTACCGAGCGTTCATGGTTGTTACTAAAGGATGTACTCAAGCCACCTAACCTTTGTATCTTAAAAATCACACCGACGGCAGCGTCCCATAGAGGTGCATGACTAGATACCAATCCCGTGATCGGAGCAGAGGTGGGACAAGCGCTACTAGTATGCCACAAAAGCTCCGAGCTCAAGCTTAAAGCTCCAGCTTCAAACAAAGCTCCAACTCCAGCGCCAATATGCTTTCGCACCCCAGCTCTTGAATGCAGCAACTTCAGATTTCAACGAATCACCATAACACCGGACGGCGGCAGCGTGGCGGGCTTCAGGACCCCTAAAACATAATGCAATATGCGTATCGAACCCCGTCCCGGCCGCGGATACGCCACGCCTCATCCTAACCCAAGGTCGGCTTTGGCTAGTGGGGAGAGTCTCGGTGGTCACACATAATGTTCGCCTCGCCTCCCCACGAACCGGTGATCCGTTCTGGCCGTGGTGCACTTTTGGTTTTGCCTTATCGAATGATCAACAAAAGCTTTGCCCATGACGACGGCGGCGGCCAGCTGTGCCGCGTAAACGTGCTTTTGACCACTCGCTCTGATTACAAGATCCACGTACACTTCTTTCGTAAGCGTTTCGCTTCAATGATTGTGCTGCGTGGCGTGGCGTGCCTTCACCGGCGTCTAGCAACAGGCCGGTATATTGATATGCGGCATATGCATGAGGCTGTAAGTTTCACAAAGTCATCAAGGGACTTGGCGTCGAGCCACGAGCACGTCGCGAGGTCGTTGATGTAGCGCTGACTAGTGTACCACTTGACCAAGAGGTACTCAGGCTGACCTTCACGCCCTCCGATGCACTCCGCGGCCTCGAATCGTGACTGCCCTTGGCCGAGGTTGCGATTCCTCTGCCGTATCTGACAGTGATCCAACCGGCCGGGTGTGTGGGAGGGCGCAAAGCGTGTAATTGGGTCTAGGCGTGAGCTGCATGTCCGATTGCAGAAAAAGAACTACTAAAACTCTGTGACGTCCTCAGGGCTGGTAGCTATTTAGCTTGCCCCTCCCTCACCCCACCTAGCTCAAACCCAACAAAACACAGCACCGACCACAAAAATCTGCCTCTTACCACCTGCTCATCATCTCTTCTCTTATATAAAGCAGTGAGCTCAGCCTGATTTCCATTCCTCCATTCAAGTCTATTAACTCTTTCACAGCATCACTCTCAGTTCAACATGGTCGTCAAGGTATGCTCCGTTGTGTACCCCGCCAGACCCAGACGCATGCCATTGACACATCTTCACAGGTTGGTATCAACGGCTTCGGTCGCATTGGCCGCATTGTCTTCCGCAATGCGTAAGTACCCTTGAGATTTATCCATTTCACGCATACCAAAGCTGACCTCATTTCTCAGCATCGAGCACAACGACGTCGACATTGTCGCCGTAAACGACCCTTTCATCGAGCCCCACTACGCTGTAAGCATTCCCTCAACCCAGAACGTTTCACCAGAGCAAGCGTTTGCTTCGGCCTGACGCACTGGTATCATTCCTTTCATGGAATCGTGCAGACTAACGTATACACAGGCATACATGCTCAAGTATGACAGTACACACGGCCAGTTCAAGGGTGACATCAAGGTTGACGGCAACAACTTGACCGTCAATGGCAAGACCATCCGTTTCCACATGGAGAAGGACCCCGCCAACATTCCATGGAGCGAGACTGGCGCTTACTACGTCGTCGAGTCTACCGGTGTCTTCACCACCACTGAGAAGGCCAAGGCCCACTTGAAGGGCGGAGCCAAGAAGGTTGTCATCTCTGCTCCCTCCGCTGACGCCCCCATGTTTGTCATGGGTGTCAACCACGAGACTTACAAGCCCGACATCGAGGTACTCTCCAACGCCTCTTGCACAACCAACTGCTTGGCTCCTCTCGCCAAGGTCATCCACGACAAGTACACCATCATTGAGGGTCTCATGACCACCATCCACTCCTACACTGCCACCCAGAAGGTCGTTGACGGCCCCTCCGCAAAGGACTGGCGTGGTGGACGTACAGCTGCTCAGAACATCATTCCTAGCAGCACTGGTGCCGCCAAGGCTGTCGGCAAGGTCATCCCCGAGCTCAATGGTAAGCTCACTGGTATGGCGATGCGTGTCCCTACCGCCAACGTCTCGGTTGTCGACTTGACTGTTCGCATTGAGAAGGGTGCTTCCTACGACGAGATCAAGCAGGCCATCAAGGAGGCTTCTGAGGGCTCACTCAACGGTAAGTCTTTCCCCACGAGCAACTTGTGTGTACAAGCTAATGCAATACAGGTATCCTTGGTTACACCGAAGATGACATTGTTTCCACTGACTTGAACGGCGACAACCGCTCCTCCATCTTCGACGCCAAGGCCGGTATCTCCCTTAATAAGAACTTCGTCAAGCTCGTCTCCTGGTACGACAACGAGTGGGGTTACTCCCGCCGTGTCCTCGACCTCCTGGTCTACATCGCCAAGATTGATGGCAACGCTTAGGAGTCAGGATAGAGCAGGGCGACGCCTAAACTTTGAATCAAATCTTCATTACATTAAGGATCCGACAAATTCTCGGAACTTCTGGCTAGGCGCGGATTACGCGGGGATGAAAATAAGGGCTTAGCGAAGAATGCGTTATGCTAAACATGAAATCAATGAATAATAATTACCGCAACAACTGTCTACAAATATACATGCATACAAGGTGACGTTGAATCTCCCCCTCGGCCAGCTGCAAGATAGTGGAGCCGCCCCTGGCACTGTGTTTTCTAGCGTTCCCTCACAAGCTAGTTCCCGAGGTATAGCCACCATGCGGAGAAGTTCGTCTCACCGCCATGCGAACGATGTATTTGCGGATCCTCTTTCCCGCTTTCCATTTTCATATCCTAAGCCTCGGGAATGTGTTCTGTACCGGGTTCCGAAATCTGGCGAGAAAGAAGCGGGGGAAGTCGGGTGGCCAACGCAGCTATGGGGAGAGCCTGGATACTGTTGGCTCTGCTCTAAAATCAGCGCTCGACAGCTGCTAAACAGCTTCTGTGTGTGTGTGTATCTGTATCCTTCCTCCAATCTAAGTTTGGGCAATGGACTTTTTTTTGTTCTAAAAAGGTACGCTATCATTATACAAAGTCCCACAAACTTATTATTATTGTTGTAGCTTAACGTCCTTTCTTAGCCCGTAGGGCTATATAAGACGTGTAGGCTGAAGACCTACAAGTATCTACGTAGTTCTATCAATTTGGTGTAGTTACAAGAGGAGGGGTCATCTAAATCAAGGTGAGGCTTGTAGCCTAGTGTATGGGCAGTAGGTGGGGGAGAGTAAGGCAAAGGCACCTAGTATAGGTGTTACTCTAATTTCCAAAGCAAATTTCTTCGTGCTAGAACACTAGGTTCTAGTAGCTTTTGCTGTAAGAAAATCACAGCTAGAACTATTTGCTGCGTGAGGTTTGCCGCAATTTACACACTTATATATAGTGTGAACAGAAGCTTTTCCTTTAGTAGAACAAGTCTTACACTTGTGCTGGCTAGTATGGTGAGGCCCACTACAGAGCTGACAAGCTATCTTTAAGCACCTAGCTTTATCGTGATCAATGCCTTGACATCTATCACACTTTTGTTTTACAGTAGTATCTCTAATAATCCTTAGTTTTTCTACACCAAGGCTCTCTCCTAGTATATAGAGTTTCCCCTTAATAGCCTTTTGAGCCTCCTCCTCAGTAGCAAAGGCTACGCACGCTAATCCAAAGCTCTGATTTTCTCCTCTAACTTCAGGAGTAGGCCAAAACGGCGTGCCTACTACTTTTAATTCTTTATTAATAATAATAAATCAATTTAAAGTGCTTCCTGGTTTCCTTTCGCATCTATGAACACTATCTTTCTATTTCTAGGCGCGTAGAGCAAACATAGCAGATTATCCTGCTTAAAAACCTCTACTACTTCTTGTTACTTATCCCGGTCCTTTCTCCTCCCCGTGCCGCCTTTGACTGTGTTGCCCCTCTTTGGGGTAGCAGTGTGTGTGTAGCTAGCTCCTTGTCAAGAGCTGAGTATGTGGAATGGTTTCCACTCCGTCGTGTCTGTTGCTTCAATCTTGATCGCGACTTTTAGGTGCTCGAGTAGGCTTGTGTCTAGGAGCCACTGTCCAGCTATGGCCGCCTTGTTCTTGTCTCTGAGGAGTTCGTGGATCTGTGTTGTGCCTGCTCTGGTAAGGAGTTTAGCTCTAGCTTCCTTCGGGTCCGGACAGTATGCAAGGACGTGGATGAGCGCAGGTCTGTTGTGGCCACATGTACAGTGAGGTTCCGCTTCAGGTACCCCAATCTTCGCCAGCCATGCCCGGAGTCCGAGGACTTCGGTCCTTAGTAGCATGATGGCTGTTGCGAGTTGTTTGGGTTTGTCGTCGTACAGGTGTAGTGGTTGGAAGCTCCAGTGATATTTCCAGGTAGGTGCCGTCCGATGTGGTTTGATCTTTTCCGCCTTCCACCTC
>NRSV01000126.1:0-42269 GCA_002286855.1 Bipolaris cookei
GCTTTACGGAGAATGTCTGGATCGCTAGCCTCGGTGAGACGGTCGTGAGTTGATTGCTGCTTTAGATCGCCGTGGTCAAATGTTGCTATTGAGTAGTCTTGATGAAGTTGGCTCACAGCGTCGGTGACATGCTCCTTGTACGTCTTGTAGTGGATGTCTTTAAAGTGCTTAATGTGATAGGCTAGAGCCTAGTTGGTGTGTTGTACCTCGATGGAATCTCGGCCTGCTCCTAAAATCCGGATGCCACCTAGAGCTCCGAGTCTCGCCGAGACTCGGTGCGCTCTGACCGACAACCGGAGCGACTAGGTCTTATCGACTCGATTGTGCAGGGGCAGCTAGCACTGTATATAGATAGCTACGTAGCTCAGAAGCTCAGTTCTCTATCGAATACAATCTTGTTACCAGGCATCGGCAACCTTTGCGCAGCCTCTCACACTTAATTACTCCTTTTGATCCACCCTGCGTACGCACAGGCTCTCCAAGAGTTGGTCTAGCAAGGTGACAAGCCTTGCACAAGAAACACTCTGTTCTCTCGACCTTCCTAGTCTTCGTATTCACTCTTGGTCCGATTAATGGTACTCCATAACGCCACCACCAAGCACTTGTTCGTTTGTGTCGCTCTAATAACTCAAACCCCTGAAGGGGGCGGGCACCAGCATTCCAATCGATCCACTTATAATCGAACGGCATAGATATAACGGGAGCCGGCTCAGCTAAGGCGACAACAGTGTCCTCATAGGTCTCTTGAAATTAAGTAGGTACCTCTAGCTGGCTTGATTGGAGGGTAGAAAGGGTAGATCCGTCATCTTCATAGATACTAAACGTTCGATCAAAGGGGCCTTGAACAGGTGGTTCTGGGTCAAATTGCGTGCCAGGAAAGTCGCGCTGGCTCGCAAACTGAAAGTTAAAAGTCATATTAATAGTGTAGAATAGTTTCTTGATATAGAAGTAGAGCAGAGATATAGAGTATTGTAGGTAAGAGATGAGATGAGGTGAGACTTCTAATATCGCTGTGGATTGACTGGTAACCTTACACTACACAGCGTCATAAGCTTAACTATATTAGTACTAGCGCTACCTAAAATGGCTAGAGCAGTCCTGCCCATGGGCCCCATGGGCGCCCATGGGATTCAGACCATGGGGATGGGCGCCCGACCATGTCATTTACTGCGCCTGTAGTCTCAGATTCCCTGCTTTTCCAAAGTTGCAACAGAGATTGCCTACCGTATTGGTTACGCCATACTGCCCATGTACGTATACATGCATAGACACTTGAGGCGATATGACGTACGGTATGTATTTTCCTTCTCATTCTGGTTGTCAATTGAGCAAGACAAAATAGTTCAAAATAGTCTTGGTAGTAGGGATTCCTTTGATCAAATTGACCAAAACAAGCCAGAGAGGAATCGTAAACGGTCAAGGTAAGAGAGCAACTCCAGAGTCGCGTTGTGAATAAAGTTTAAGTTCGCCTCCCCAAATGGGCACGCTAGTAGGGGAGATAGGTGAGTGCTCCACCTCACCTTTGTCCCACTACCACCAATCCCCTTCATCAGTATCACAATTATTGCGCAACTGAGTTGCGAGAGTTGTATTTGTACTCTACCAATCTCAATTGCTCTACGCGCGTAATCAGCGCTACAGAAACCACCCAACATGCCGCCCAAGAGTCAGAACGCGCGCGACAAGAGTCGCAAGGGTGCGGCAGCAGCAATGGAAACTCCTGTCGCGACGCCTGCAAAGAAGAGAGGCTGCCCATCTAAATCCTAGACAAGCACGAGTGAATTAACCTCAATTGCAGCCGAGCCTCCAAAGAAACGCGGCAGACCCTCCAAAGTGACGGCTGAAGATGTCGCTGTGCGTCCGAGCCGACAAAACGCGGTCGGGGTCGCAAGCCAGACGCGTCCAAGTCGGCTGCCCTAGCCGCAACGCCCAACAAGGCCAAAGGAAAAGGCACCGAGGGCAATGTAGAAGCCGTTGCCAAAACAGCTGCACCAACTCCACGAAGGCGTGGTCGTCCCCCCCCCCAAGCAGACAGCCTAGACCTGAAGCGTGTCGCGGGCACTGCCCGTGTGGGCAAGCGCCAGGCAGTTCAACCCAAGACGACCAAGTCGACCACCACCACCACCACCGCTGCCGAGTTGCTTACCCGTCTTCCACCAGCCAGGTGAGAACGACCACCTAAGAATGCAGCACAAGTCCCCGCTTTTGCTGCTGCTCTTGCGAAGAAGACGACCAGAGGTCGCAAAGCTGCTGAGGTGCCAGTCGCGAAGCCTGCAAAGCCTACCAAGCCTCTGGCGCCCCGCAAGATGTGTGGTCACACTGTATGCCAGATCCCCGACAGATACGTTGTCCAAATCGACCAGCTCTTGCATGACCTAATGCAGGCCGATGCGGATGTCGCGTCTATGAAGCAAGTACAAGAAGAGGAGGCAAACCAGGCACATGACATGGAGGTTGAGGCTGACGTCGAGGACAACGTCGATGAAGAGAATTTGGAGCCAACTAGCGTCACCACTGGGGACCAGGGCCCAGAAGACGCTGCACTAGACGCAGGTACTGAATCCGAATTCGGCCATCAGCAAGACAGTCTAGGCGACGAATACTTGGACGGCGTGACGAATGACTTGCAAAAAAGTGAACCAACCTCGGACCAGAGCAGGGAATAAGAGCAAGACTTGCAGTCCGAGTTGAATAGCAACTTTGATGATGCTCCCAGCCACGAGGATGAAAATGGCATCCTTGTTCCCAACAAGAAATTGATATGCCAGATGAGGGGTATGCAAATGGTGCCGAAGACGGACAATTACTGTGATTCATAAAGGGTCAACAAAATTAGCCCATGAAAGTCCAATGCCGTCTTTCCACCGTCTTGGCTAGACAGTGGATTTAGTCTCTTGCCACCTAGCACTTGATCTACATACATGTACATTGAGCTTCTTTTCATACACCATATCTGCAATCGTATTTTGCCCAGCCAGTCAGCGTGATTTGGGCCCATAAATCCTTAGAATGAGTAAGGAGAATTGAGCCAGCTATACCCATTGTCTGTAACTCTCAAGATTGCCACCTATAATGCAGACCTAAAAAACAGCTATGCTAGAGCCAGGGACACATTCTGGTTGGCGCAGAGGACGTTTGACATCTTGCTGTCATTGGTTGGGTGAAATACGATTGCAGACATGGTGTAGGTGTAGGGAAGCAGCCTTGCGGTCGGGCACTAAGCCTGCGACCAGTTCTCTTACTTTCTTTCTAGTCCGTGCGCGTGGCAGGCATGTCCCAAAATCACATGCTCGGATTTTCTTTGTACGTACCATGAATTGTTGCAAAGCTCAACACGGGCACCACGTTGAGACGACGTACCCTACTGGGGCCAATAGAACCCCCCAAAACGTTGCCCTGTTCCTGATGCCAATTGCAGCGAAAAAGCACCTGAGTATTTTCTTTTGTTCAAACCCCTGTCTCACTAGAAGCATGTGAGGAGCGGGAAATAGGCAAATTACAGTTTCACTCCGTCCTTTGCTTCTGCCTTGAAAATGAGTTGGTTGCCAGCGCAAAACACCACCGTCTCCCCCCAGTCTCATCGCTTTTACCGCTTCCACACCTGCCAAGACGGTTGCACACTGGCGTCGTCTGGCAGTGAAATCGGCTCGCATGGCCCGAGGCGGTGTCTCCCGCAACCCAACCGCCTCCTACTCCACTTAGAGTTCTTTCGCAAGCACGCGCATTTGCCGGGTAACATGAGCGCTCGCGGGCGTAAGTTTACAAGCTGACGTCGTGTCTTTGACTGGTCGCTTTGGCGTTGCTCCACCGAAGTAGTGCGGGTCGATGCCGGTCTGCTCAAACTGGGCTGGCGGCATATCCGCTTGCATCTGCTCGTTCCCGTTTAGGCGTCATGAAAAGCACAAAAAGCCAATTGAAACCAGAAAAAGCAAGCCACCACTTGGCAGTGCTCGGTCAGTGGTAGGCTTTTTCCGGTTCGCCCGCATTTGATCAGCGGGGTGCAGCATCGCCGTGTCCACTCCCATTGATCTTCCCGCACTTGGCATCACCATCTCAACAGCCCGACCTACCAAGCGCTACCCCAACCCGCTTACTCTGCATGCGATCGCTCGCCCTCCTCGAAACACCGACATAGTGTTGTCTTTGGCTGTTAATGACGAGCTGAAATCACAGTCGTGGCTTACCCCACTTCTCAAGTCGCCGACAATCCTGCTGAACAAGTCCTCCATTAGACGCGCTATCGCGAGCTGCTGCATGTGCTTTCCTGAAAAAAGAAAGGCCATTCGAACTTCGGCCGGGATGGCTGCTCTATTCTGCCAAATGCACTGGGCTTATTGCGTCACCTATGCATGTTGTTCTTTGCTTGCAGTCAACCTCAAGCAGCCCATGTGTCAAATGATAGGCTTGCTATTCTCGTAGAAAGTGTCAATGTGCCATTCCAAAGCTATCGAATCAGCCAATTCATCGCCCCTTGACTCCCGCCACAGACAGCATAAGTATCGCCAGCCGCTCGTATTTTCCACTTCCTAAACTTCAACCACTTTTTTTCCATTTCATCTTGTTGCATTTCATAGCCACCATGACCGACATGTTCCCAGTCGAAAACGACATGACTCCTGAGAAGCTCACTGTCATGAAGCTCAAGGCCAGCGGGCTTGGCCGAGATATCATGTCGGAGCCCTCATCCCCTACTGGCAACCGATCCTTCTCTTTTGCATCCCAAGCCAACGGCCACATTGCAACGCTAACCACTCGTCGATCAAATCGCCAACTCAATAGCTCTTCTCGTCGTACCAGTAGCTTTCTCCAGTCACACCGTAGCAAGATGTCTAGCGAGCTTACCACACAGGCGGATGGGAAGGTCTTCGCTCTAATGGATCTCATTTCAAATGCTTCTCGCGAGGCTGCCTCGCTCAAAGAGTCATGGGCACGCATCCTCTCAGAGCGTGACACTCTATTACGCGAGAGAGACGAGCTCATGGTCACGGTTGAGGAAGTGACCGAGGAGATTCAGCGCAAGGAAGCCGAGCACTCACAACACGGCCACGAGCATGGAGAGAGGAAGAGACAGGTCGAGAAACTTATCCTTGAGCTCACAGCTGTCGTTGCACAAGTTTCGGAACATAAAAAGAAACTTGCGGATCGCGACCGTGCATTAGAGCTAACCCGCCATGAGCTTCACGAGCTACAAGCCTCTGTTGCACTTACGCTCGGCGAACACGAGAGGACTCGTTCCGAGCTGGAGGCTACATATGCAAGACTCAAGGTCTGCGAGAGTGAGCGCGACGTTGCCCGTCATGACTCGGAGAAGCATCACAATGAAACTCGCGCACTTGTCCGTGAGCACACTGAGCTTAAAAGCAAGCACTCAGAAACCATTTCCAAGTTCGACCTGACCCGCAAGGAGCTCATCACTATCAACGAGCGAATCAAGTTATTTGAGCTTGAGCGGGACGAACACCTTCATGACAAGGACCGCTTGAACGAGGAACTGAAGCGTGCCAAGTTCAGGATCGAGGAGGCGACTCGCGAATTTACTGAACTCACTGAGAACCACGACCGTGTTCAGCGAGAGCTCCACAAACTCAAGGAAACCCTTCGGTCTGTCGAGGCAGAGCGTGACGACTTTTCCTTCACTATTGAGAACTTGCGTCGCGACGTCAAGGTCAAGGTTGCTGGGTGGGAGGAAGCCGATGCTCGTGCCAATGAGTTCTTGCTCAAGCACGAACACGTCAAGCGTGAAGTTGTCTCTGTTAAAGAGAAGCTCCGAGAGATCGAGCTAGAGCGCACCGAACTCTTGAGTGTCATTGATCGCTCCCGTGAGGAGCACCGCCTTATCGTTATTGAACGCGAACAGCTCAAGCAAGATGTCCACGACGAGCATCGCAAGGTCGAAGATGGTCGCCGCCGTATCAATCTCTTAGAAGAGTCTCTTCGCCGGTCTGAGCTCGCCACCGCTGAGATCAAGTCCGAGATCCTTACCTTGACTGAACGCAACCGGGTCCTATACCGCGAGGGCGAAGACTCTCGCATCAAGCAAGGACATCTTACGACCGAGATTGCCAGTCTCCAGGAACAGCTGGCCCTCTTCCAAACCGAGATTACCAACCTCAAGTACGATCGCGATCGCGCACACTCCGACCTCAATGCCTGGAAGCACAAGTATGAGGAGATTACCGAGACAGTCACATCCTACGAGGACTCTTCTGCAGAATTTGAATTCGAAATCACCTCTTTGCGTACATTGTTGAGCGAGGCCCGTGAGCAAAAGGAGCGCGCCATCCAGGCCCGCCACGCCGCCGACCGCGAGCGCGACGAGTACATTGCCAAGTACGAAGAAAAGTGTCGTGAAATGGAACGCTTCGAGGAAAACGCCAGCAGTATGTACCACGCTCACAGCAATGCAAACGGTGGCCGTATGGGCAGTAAGACGACGACTCACACACGGGTTGTCTCTGGCGGCACCACCATTCACAATCATGATGCAAGTAGCGGCCACGCCCACGAGCATGGTGAAGGGAATTCTCTTTTCGCATAAAGAGACGAATGACAAGGATGACGTCAATCGTGATATCGACGAATTTGGGTTTCATAGCTTTAAGCATTGGCAGCGCTCGAGTGAGGAGATTAGCATGCGGAATGGGGTTTTTGAGATTTCCGGCCCGCCTCCGCCGCCGCTACTACTGCCACCACTACCGTCATCATCAACACCACCATCACTACCGCCGCCGCCGCGACCGCCACGACCGCTTTGTCATCCGAGGAACTCCACCGTGGTTGCAAAGGAGGTAGATGCAGGAGAGGTGGAGTATTGGGCGTATTTTGATGATGGATGGACGAGATTGGACGCTTGGTAGCAGGGTACTGGCGTTACCATGGCAGGTTACCTGGTAATGATTTATTTATAGTTTACTACAATTTGTTCTCTATATGCCGTGTTTACTTCATTGCGTCTAAGTGTGTTACTTTGATGTTGTATCAAGTGATGCTGCGAATAAGCCTTGTGCAGTATGCTGATTGAAGTTTTGTCGTCATACTTTGCTCTACAAACGTCCGCGGTTTCTGCTAATAACACATCATTCACAGTCGAAGGTAACGCGGAGAGATCATTAAGGTTGGCTGGGCGTGTATCCGGGGTTCCGATAGCTCTATACGGATTGTTTCATGCGCGAGTGTTTTCCCACCAATGCTATAAATAGTACCGAAGCATACCACCGTTCGAAATTCATTGTCATGTAGTTGACCTTCTGGTGTTGCAAAATGCAAATAGTTTGAACGGAAATTATGACCTTGTGTGTTCATCGATAAGTCCCATTTGATAAATTGAGCTATGGTAATCGCATTATAGGCGGGTACGTGCAATCGATCGTCAATTGTTAACCGTCAATTGTCAGCCATCAATCGCCAAATGCCAAATACTAAACGTGACGTTCTTGATATCCCGCCATATTTAGTGTTAAGTTCAAACTATATGCATGTCATTGAATAAAAAAAACCCAGTATGCAAGGTTAGGTATGGGGATGCTGCTAATTTGATCTAGACTTACCTTTTGACAACGCTGACATACCTAACACACCACAACTACCTTAGACACTAGAAATTTTGAATGAGGCTTATAACATGCCCTCGTAATTCAATCTCGTTTACTGGAAAGGGGAACCGTCAATAAATATCATACTATGCGGCCGGTTCAATACACCTATGGTTCCAATTAAATGTTTTTCACCGACTGTTTACTTACTACCTTGAGCATAAAAGCGCATCTCAGCACTAAACAACGGGCCGAAAGAAGTTGCACTGTTGCAATCTAAGACTGACAGCTGAGCCGAGCCGGGACCGTTGAGTTGATCGTGCGCGACGGAAGGAGGATATCCACAGTCGTTGCGTTTCTTCCCTGTTGTTCGGTATAAATGGCGCGTGTACCTGGCTTGAGGTGATCCGTACGGCAATCGGTCTCCCTACGCTCAACGATCGCAATAATGGCTCCTCTTACTCTCACCCTAGGTATCCTCGCAGGGCTTACACCTCTTGCCCTTGCAAGCCCCGGTTGTGGTAGTTCGTTGCCGATTAACTTCAAGCCCGGTACTTCAACCCACAACGTGACCATTTCATCCAAGTCCGTCATTGGCCAAACAACGCAGCGGGAATACATTTTGCATTTACCTGCCAATTATGCTCCCTCGAATAACAGGCCGGCGCCGCTGATTTTTGCCTTCCACGGCCAATCGCAGCCCGCGCGGAATATGGAGAAGATCAGCCAGTTGTCAGACCCGAACTTCAACAAGGATTCCATCGTCGTATACCCTGCCGGCATGGATGTCCAAGCCCCAGGTGTAAGCTAATCATGTCCGGGACTATATTTTGATTCGGCTGACGAAGTAATGCAGGTGCAATGGCTAGGTGACGTTGCTGCGCCCAACTCTTCGGTTATCGACGACCGCATCTTTGTCGATGAGATCCGGAAGAACCTGACAGGTTCTCTGTGTGTGGACGAAAGGCGCATCTATGCCACTGGCGTATCCAACGGAGGGAGCATGGTTGCGCTTCTCATGTGTGACGCAACCCTTAACAAGCACTTTGCTGCTGTTTCCACTGTCGGCGGCGCCTTCTACCCAGACGCCGTCATGACGGAGCCGCTCTACCAAAAAGGATGCAAACCAGACTTGCAGGGCAGAGCACTTCCTTACTTGAACCTGCATGGTCTCAGTGACAAGATTGTTCCGTATAACGGCAACAACACTCCGCCCTTTATCCCTGTCCGTGAATGGGTCGACACATGGGTTGCACACGACAACTGTCAAAGCAACTACGTGACCGAAGTTGCTGAGAATGGAACTGTAATAGATCTTAAGTGGAAATGTAATGGTCACAAGGACCTGGTGCTGCACAGGGAGATCAAGGGCTATGGTCATGGCTGGCCCAGCAGGGTTGAACAGGGCGAGCCGTTCGATTCAATGAGTGGCGGGTCGACCAGGTGGGACGCTGCACCGTATATACTCAACTGGTTTAGCAAGTGGGCTACCTATTAGGCAGCAAAGAGTGGGTGTGTAGGACGTATGCTCTGTAAACCTTTCAATCGGAATCATGTATCGAATATCAGTACAAGAATTCGGATCAGATTTTGAATCTCATACAGAAGATTTCTATCGTCGCAGTTTATCCTTCCAGATGCTTAGTGATATGTATATTTGATTTTGGATTTTCCAACACATGATAGGTGCAGATGGCAGTGTTGTACTTGAATTTACTTTTTGCTGACGCTCTGATGTTGTTGTTTTTAAAAAAAATCTTGTACCTCAATCTATTAAGAATCGTTGTGAATCCCGATCTGGCGTCGGGACAATGTTGTAGTTGAGCCGTTGGATGTAGTAATCATCTTCAAGCTCATGCGCCTGAGGTCGGCGTTTTATTTGCTCAAGTAAAATAGGCTTCAGCCCTTTCTGGAAGTTAAACGTGCAAACTGTTCCAGCGAATAGCGAGGACAAAGAGAGTGCGCAAGCTATGCAAAGATAGAAAACCATCTCATCTTTCATCAGCGTCTTGGAAAGTAGCGAATGGCCATACAAGACCAACAATCGGCTGATAATGTAAGCGATATTAGCGACATGGACGAGCTTGGCCGAGTTAGTCAAACACTGATAATATAGAGACTAGGCTTACCAAGACCAAGATCATGCCCATGCGGGTTTCATGTCGAACAAAGTACACAGCCAGAGCCAAATGTAGAAGCGTGACAGGGATGATAGCCATGGTCAAAGAGAATTCTGGCTCAACATAGTGCACGTTTATCAAGCCGTAGGTCAATATAAAGGCAAAGACGAAATACGGTGTGTACTTGAGAAAACCTAGGTAGACCTGTACAACGGTCAGTAAGGGAACGATTGCGCTGATAGGTAAATACGGATACGAACTTGATAGCACATATACTTCCATTGTATGGCCGTATCTGGACTAACGTCTTGATACAAAGCCCACGCGAATTCACGATAGAGCCTCATGGCGACGAAGCACATAACGGTGCTGCAGGTACAGCTAACCACGGCGCAGACAATCAAACCAGGCGACACACGCCTCCAGAATTCCCAGTCCCTCTTCACAAAAGGAAGCTTCATTCCGTTGTAACCAGCAGCGGCTCTCATTGACGCATCGTGTACCTCTCCATATTGCAATATGGTCGCGACTGAAAGACACACATTAGTGACACATAGCATAAAGATTTGAATGTGGTTTTTAATGCGGTATGCGTCTAGTGTCAAGACCAATTGATAGAGACAGCCAAGGGTATTTATGGAAAGAGTCAAGGATATAACGTAGGCCAATGGGACCTGGGCAACCATCAGTAATGCTCGATCGACCAGTTGGGGAGTAGTACCTCGTATATCTGTTTATTGACCCATTGCAGGTAGACGATTAGAATAACCCTAGCATGCGGATTAGTAAGAGAAATCAAACATCTTGGTGGAGCAGGCCTATCAAAGATGTCGAAGCATACATCTGAATGGTAGTATTAACGACTCCTTGAGCTGCTGCAGCTGTGGAAAAGATCCATTCCAGTCGTGTTTTAGGCCACCACGACACCATGATGCTCGTATCGCACTCGTAAAAGACCTTATTAAATTAAGAAATCAAGTAACAAAGAAAGAAAAATAAATTAAAGAAATAAGGCGACAAGACAACCTGCAGCCACAAGTACGAGTACGACGATAGCGCAGTGGGCGGCGCAGGATTGAGCCAATGTAAGTACGCAAGAATGATAATAGAGCAAAAATGAGAAATGTCAAAGCCGCAAAAAAGCTGTTAACACAATGGGGGATCGGCGGGGACGCCCCACAATCAAAACCCGAACACGAGATAGGAGATGACACTAGAGGCCCAATGCGGTAACGAGTGTCTCAATGACGCGACTCTACCACGTAGTGTGTATTGACCTAGATCGACATTGGCATGTAATTGGCAGACAGAGCTAATTACTTTGGTTACCCATTCGCTATGCGAATTCGGTGCAAACATGGTAAAAACCCTTTCGTACAATACTGTTTCCACCCAAGACCAGATAAATTTCATGTCGTTGAAATCTCGGATTCATGCGTACATACATACATATCTATGTATGGACACTTTTTTTTAACACATTCGCGACTCAGGCAGCTGTCACGGAAGGTCTCGCGGACAGGGAAGAGTTGGACACAGAGTGCTTTCTATTGATATAGATTTGTCAGATAGTACTCTTACTACAGCTAGTAGAGGGTTGTTCGACAGGACGTAGCTCAAGGAGCTACAAGTGACGGGCTGTGAAGTTTCTTCGCAGAGTCTGCGCACGGGCTCGCAGCATAATCAACCAATCAAGAAGCACGTGTGCTGGCTGAGGGCCAGCGCCGTGACAGCAGCATGTAATCAGTGCGCGTCGTCATATTCCTCAAGCGCACATCAGGTCCCCTTTCTGTGTTACCATCACTCATGCGCGGTCCTGGAACTCTGCCACCATATTATGTGTCTGCAGGCCATGGTGATAATTAGAGGTTAAATTGTTATCAGGAACTGGTTGATCTTGGTCTGTTGCGCGACCTGCAAAAGAGGTGGTATGAGGATGTTCTGCCGAGATATGCGGTCCCGAAAGTACCGGCAGAGGAATGATCGACTTCGGCTAGCTGCATCTGCAGATTCTGGAAACGAGTGCGAGTCTGAGTCTTGTGTTGAGGTGGTGAGCCATTTTTGTTTGCCTACACAGTAAGTACATGGTAGAAGGATGCATGGTGGTGAGGCTGAGAAAGAATGTGTTTGCACTATACTACACAGCAAGAAGAGAGAATCTTACATACTGATCGATGACACCAAGAAGTATTCATTCTGCAATTCCAGTACTGTAGCCCCCTTATCTACTATACCTACATACTTATTCACAGTCTATTAGCACGTCCCATGTGTCAAAGCGCATCTCCCTTTCACACTGCAGATGGCGGATTGTGATGCGCGACGTGGATGGCCCTTTTCAACGTTGCTGCCATCTAATCAAGACAGGGGTTGGAGCATCCAACGCTCGCCTCTTCCACGTGTTTCAGGGCGCCTCCACTTCCATCACCACTCGGACCCGGACCCGGACCCTTGCTACCAGTGGCAATGTCATTCCTTGCCAACCCGTTCCTCCGCCCACCCAGAGCGCAGAATGCTTGGTTTCTCGCTGGATTAACGTCGTCATATCCAAATCTCGACGAATCCATGCGAGTCAGCGAGCAACGGCCGTGCGGCGGAAAATTTGTACCTGGCTGTCGGGTATTTCGCGTGCCTCAAGATGACAGCTCCAAAGCGACAGAAATATCAATTGATGATTGGAAGGATCACGATCTGGGCGGCAATGCAAAAGATCAGGTCATGGTGTTCCAGTACAAGGGAAAGTTTATTGCCGTGAACCACGTAGGTGACAAAAGAAAAGAAAAAACTGTAATCTAGCCTGTGTATTGACCACAATATCCGCAGGAATGCCCACACTCTTCATATCCTCTTTCCAACGGCGCACCCTTTGATATAGAGGACTTTGGAGTGGTGCTAAGCTCGGGAATTCAATGTCCTAAACATGACTGGTCATTCGATCTGCATACGGGACGATCCGATCGTGGCAGTTACAAGCTTCAAGTTTGGGAAATCCAACAGAGAGCTGGTGCTGACGGTGACGAAATATGGGTAAGAAGAAACCAAAGAATTGGATGAGACACCCTCAAATGTCACGCCAATTAGGTGTCCGTAAGGCAGCAAGATGATCAAATACATCAAGTTCTGAAGAAAAAACTATCTTTTTGATTTCATAGCACTTGAAGCATCCTACGCTTTACAGCTTGATACCCGTAACCTCGAACGTCTGGACAACATTTTTTCCAAAGTAAGACCAGAACTTGGTCCCGTTAATTACAGTATCGCTGTGCTTTCCATACTGTTCACCGGTACCGATCTGGGTGGCCCAGCGAGTTACTGCTGCTCCGGACGCTGGACGCTGCGAGAAGCCCGACAACTCAAAGTTGAGGTACTGCGCATCACCCCAGTTAACCGCTACAATGACTAGGGTGGATTTACTGGCGTCGTATGCGGCGACGACATAGTCACCACTACCATCGAGAATCTGCATGCCTGGGCGAATATGCCTGGCAAATTGGGCGAGGACAAAGTACTTTTGCGTTGGACTGCCCACCGTCTTGGCGTCGTTGTCGGCGTCAATCAGGCCCCAGCCGCCTTGGTCGAGGACTTGCCAGTACTCCCAGGCTACGGGCTTGAGCCATCGGAAATCGAGTAGCAGATTGCTTGCCATTTGTTGACCGGCCGCTTCACCGTCACCATACTCGCTGTTGTAGACTGGCTTTCCGGCCTTTGCAGCCAGGTCATGGACAGCTACACGGTCACCGTTTCCATACTGGTAGCCGTGTACGTTGACACGTGCAATCTTGGAAAGCGCGTTGCTTCCTATGTTCTTAAGGTTGTCGCTGGCCTGATCATAGTAAGACTCGTCTGATGCCGCAATCACAGTCGCCAACGAGCGGCTTTTCAGGTGCTTGTCAAGATGCCCAATAATCGTAGCCTGGGTGGCTACGTCAATATGGCACCCCTCCTGCGTGCCATCAGCCTTCCACCAGTTGGCCGTGGGCTCATTAAATGGGTCAACAGTCTCGAATTCAATGCCCCACTTGGACTTGAAGACTTGAGCAACTGTTGCCATGTATACGGCATGCTGCTCCAGATTCCACGATTGAATGTTTTCGGATCCATCGCTGGCTCCGGATGGGTTGTGGTTGCGTGTTTGCCACCACATCGGGCTGTTGCTGAAGAGTTCGGTCTTTTCGACACCCCTCTCAATAGCCTTTTGAAGAGCTTTTCGTTGATTGACATCTACGTCCCTATAGTCCGACAACCAAACTTAGTGAAACACATCAGAAAACTATGAAGTGTTGTCTCACCAGTTCCAACTGGAAGAATTCGGGTCATTGCTCGTCCAATCCAACCAGAATCCTTCCATTTGCCTCGATCTCTTGATGTTGGGTGACACGACCATTTTTTCCGTGCCGATAGTGTTCCAACTGCATGCGCCGGCGTTGTAGCGAGCGTGGTTGAAGCCAAGACCTGGCAGTGTAACACTACCAAATTTGGTCTGGTTGAGCGTGAAGAATATATCTGCCAAATCGTCTCGGTCGCCGAATTGCTGAGCCCACCAGGCCAGCGACGTCCCCCATCCTTCCCAGGTTCCCCAGTTTGATTTGGGGTCAATGGTTGTCGTCAAATCGGCATTGACGCAAAGGCCGCTCGCGAGCACGAGTGCGATCTCATTAAGAGTAGGAGCGCGCATGGTGACTGAAACCCAAAGGTACTAGAGTCGAAGATCGTGAACATAGTGGCGCTATTGATCCCTTCTTATGTAAATACATGGCGGCGCATAACCCTAGTCATGCTCTTGTTTCAAGTATAGAAAGTCGGTCTAAAACTACTTCCATCCCTTCCGAGAACATACATACGCCCGTTGATGCGTGATGGTGTCAGGAAAGAGGGGTTATGCTTGTACATAAGTTCAATTAGTGCTCAGCATAAGCCGGGGGTGTTGTGCTGCCGATTATGTCGCATACGAGAAGGCCCCGAACTCATCTCCGTTACTCTTTGAAGGCAAGTTTCGACTTGAACGGCTAGCGTAAACGAATCACTACCATAATACGTCTTGAGAATCCATGGATCTGTGTAGTGTGACGCAAGATACTCTTCTCCTCCTGGTTACTGACATCCATAGGTCGGAATAATGAACTACCCAATTCTTCCGCTTGCAGCACCTTCCGCCTTGGTCATGACTAGATTCGACACTTGATGTCCTAAACAATGCAGATCATGACAGTAACAGGTATTGCATCCGCACTCCGAACGTTTAAATTGCAAATTGGCGTGTGGAAGCGGAAGAAGCCGAGGTTATACCGTAGTTCCCGGCTGCTGTTATCTTGGCTAACCATCATCAGATGCAGGTGACAGGTCCAAACCATAGCACCGGAGGAATTCCCGCTGTCTTACTCCTAGTCTAACTCGCTCGAATCGGCACGTTTTTCCGATCATGCGTTCCAACAGTACGGTGCGAAAAGTGCGGATGATCACGTATTATGTATGCGCAGCCCAATTGTATTACCGACCACATGGTAGGCCTCCTGCGGGAAAGACTTGAAAAACTACAGGAGTATGGCAGGTCTTCAGATTACATTTCAATACTCTGCTTGATAAACGTGCATAAAAATTGCCATTTGTGTCAGTCATAGTCCCTGTTGACTTGCGGGTATTGTTTCATTAGTGTCCACCTCGCACAACAATCAAATCCTTGTCGCAGCCGTTTTGCTATATTTAGAGAAGAATTCGGCGAACCTGCCAAAGCATGAAAAAGACATCGACATCATGGGAGAACTGTCGGTCAGACCAAGGATTGCGGAAGGCAGACACGATACAATAGTTTGACTAAGCGTTATGTGAAGATGACTGAGATGTGCTTTTCATGATCAATCATATGAAAGCATGTACGTAGGTAACCCGAAAATAGAAATATTTTAATAATTCAGCGTTTCGCCTTCAAATTTCCCAATGTAAGCTTTGCATTAAGCAGATTGTGGTCGCATATCAGGACATTTCGTGGACTTGGAAAAAGAAGTCTTTAAGCATATTGCTTCTTCTTAAGCCTTTTCATATACTATGATGATCATGGAATACTCGAAACTGCTTGCATTATCAGGGGGCAAGACCAAAATCCCAGACTTGGACTTTTCGGGTGGGAAAAGGTCCACCTTGTCTTACAAATAAGCTTAAAACATTAAAGCTCTTAAGCCTAGCCTCATCGACCAAGGGTTCGCCAGCAGAGTCGGGAATGTCCGCTATCTTCTTCCAGTCGTTGTAATTTGCGCCCGCAGTCGCGGCCCAGAGCTGAATTGTCATTTTTGGCTGGTCCGGGAGAATTGCAATTACACTATCGCCAGTAGCGACAATCTTGCCGCGGTAGGCAAGGTACGGTGGCGCAGAAAGACCAGATGCGTTGATGGCAGTCTTGGTAAATTTGCCATCTGTTGTTCGCAGGTAATGGTAAAACTGCGGTGCGCCTGATGAGTTATCGCGCATCAATGCATGGAAACGACCTTGAAGATCTACGAATTGCGCTTCCTGGTTGATAATTTGGCTGTTCTGCGGGATCGAGTAGATCTTGACTCCAGGTGTTGAAGGCCTAATGGGAACCGCAACTGTTTGGCCGTTGGTTTGCTTCCAAGATTTGCCAGCATCATCTGAGAAGGCAAAGTAAAAGTCGTGGTTTGTGCTGGCATCAGGAGTTTCACGGACAGTCCATGAAACGAACAATTTTCCTCCTTCACTGCTGATACCATTAACGTAGGCGTTGTTGTCTTCGCCCTGCAAGTACCTTCCAACGGCGGTCCACTTCCCAGTGGTGGCAGAATAACGATGGATATATGAGTCTCCCGCACCAGATTGTCCTATCCAAAATTCTATCAAGAGGTCACCACCATCGATAGACTCGAAGCGAGGGTAAGTCAGCGGTGTCCATGGGCCGGTGGAACCTGGCAGACTGTGCTGCACAGCTCCGAAAGCACTTGCTGTCCATTCAGAGGGAACAGTCTTGGCGATGCCAGCGTTGCTCACACGATAATTGAGCGGAACGTCATGGTGGTCAAAACTTAAATGTATCTTTCCATCGCCGCTGATGCCCATGGAAATGGTGTTGTGCTCATCGAGTGTCGTCTGTTCGTAGTCGCTGAAGGCAAAGTACTGCCAGTTGCCAAGCGAAGGTGAGATTTTTCGCCGTCCAAGATTGACATAATGCTCACCGTATCCAGAGGCTGTCTTGTAGAAAGCTACATACTGGTAGTCTCCAAACGTCGTCAAGGCATGTTGTTGGAAAGCAAGACCATTGAGACGCACCGACCCCTGCACATCGTCTGTAATGTTCCAGTTCTTCACCGAGGTAACAGAAAGGGCAGAGGTAAGGCAGGAGAGCCCTACCAAAGCCAGTAGGGATGGAAAGAGCTTCATGGTCACGCAGGTGGGCACTGCAATAGCGGCGCAATCTTGCAACTTATGAAATGCTTATTATGAGCATAGCAATATTTCAAATTGACTGGGTACAAGGTATCGATTCGGAGCACGATGCATCATCTGGTCGATAACGGCGCTGCTAGTTGGTCCAGCTAACTCGATCTATCAATATCGGATTTTCGGGGTATTGCTGACACGAGGTGGGGAAGCCGGGGAAGTGGTGCACGTGGATGGGTAAGTTACCTGTTTTGGAATGCAGGTATTCGGGAATGAAGCCCGGTACTACGTTTGTTATTATGTAAGTATGTTCATGCCTTGTTGGAGCAATAGAAGCAAGCCGGATCTGATTCTTGTGTATCACATTCGCAACAAGGAGAGCAGAGGACTCATAGAAGATATACGAGGATGGGTACTTTCCAGCATAGAAATATGCGAGCAGATGTCCTCTTGTGGTCAATAAGTCAACGCATTGGCAGATTATTGGACCAGTAGTAGCTTACGTACTTAGTTCGTAGTAGTAGGATGTATTCCGCCGCTCTCTTACGTTCCCTTCGCCTTGCACGACTCGACCAACGACCCACTCAAACACGACAACTGCAATCTCAACAACAGTATCAGTATCTTTGCACAACCGGCCATGAGCTAGGTCCTGGACGATAACAACCATAAGCTAGAGGTCTCGACAAGCGATAAGTTGCCAAATATGGCAGGAGCAACTGCAGCCAAGGGTTGTTCTCTTGGCAAGTACTCCAACAGGCAAAATGCGCGTCTTGACTGACGTATCGTCCATCGTCAAAAAATGGGGAAAGAGAGGAAAGGAATATGGGATAAGAGTGTTTCTATGCGCAATTTGGGTCTTGGTGTCTCCATTCCCATCTCAAGTGACACGGCGAGGATGAGACGGTCTTCTACTACCTTGCTGTTCGCAGCATACGCGTCGGCGCAAACCCAGTACGGAGAAAACCATGGCGCTGTAAGCTTCGATTCGCAGCTTGTAGAGCAGGCAGCATTCCCAGCGCCCAATGTGACGCTGTACAGCCCTACGTTCATGTCTAATGCCACTTTCGATCCTGGATGGTTCGAGGGCACCGAGGGGGCTACTTCACCCGATCAATTGGGTACACAAATCCCATTTGCTGTTCTACAATTATTCATTCTAACATTTGCACAGAAAGATTCATCAGCGGCCTTGCTGCAAAGAACCCTTCATGGATGAAGTACCAAGTTACTGATTCCCTCAGCGAAGAAGGCAAAACATTTCCCTACGTCCTACTCTCCGCGTCATCCGCATCAAATACGACATCAGAGAAGCTCAGAGTCTGGATCCAAGGCTCAGTCCATGGCAACGAACCCGCTGGCGATGAAGCTGCGCTCGCCTTACTCGGGGCCATGGACAACGACCCAGCATGGGCCGCTACCTTGCTAGAAAAAATGGACATTCTCGTGCTACCACGTTACAACCCAGACGGCAACGCCTACTTTCAACGTACCTTGGCCACCAACTTTGATCCAAACCGCGATCACACCAAACTCGCTCGCCAGCAGACCCGCGATATCAAAGAATGGTTCAGCACCTTTTCACCTACCATTGCAATTGACTTGCACGAATACGGCGCAGCGACACTGTACTCGACCAACTACAGCAACGCAGCCGATGCCATGTATTCGAGCGCCAAGAATCTCAATATACATTCCGGAATCCGTGAGCTCTCGGAGACACTTTTTGCGCCAGCCATAAACGCGTCACTTATCTCTCGAGGCTTGCGTGGTGAGCAGTACATGACAGCTTCGAGCCGCAATCCGCCACGTCTTGTCGAAGCTGGCACAGACGCAAAGATTGGGCGCAATGCCATGGGTCTGACGCAGTGCATTACGTTCCTTTTCGAGACGAGGGGCATAGGCATCGCGAACCAGCAGTTCAAGCGCAGGACCCTGGCGGGTCTTCAGATGATCCTCGGTGTGCTCGAAGCAGCAAGAGACAATGCCGAGCAGGTCAAGAGCGCAGTGGACAATGCTATTGCGGATTTTGCTGCAAGCAAGCAAGACATTGTGGTTACTGACTACCCCAGCTACACCAACCGTACATTTACAATGGTCGATCGTCGCACGGGAGAAGTTGTTCAGCTGCCTGTCGAATTCGCAAGCAATACCCCGGCAACGGCTAACCTCACTCGTGCGAGGCCTCAGGGCTACATCATCCCCCGTGCATGGGCTGGTCTCGCTGAGCGCTTGAGGGTCTCTGGCTTGGACGTTGAGACCATGCCAGAGGCGTTTCGGGGAGAGGTCCAAGTCTACAACATTACTTCTTCAAAGTTTGCTTCGTCGTATTACGAGGGAGCAATTTTGAACACGGTGACAACTGACAGTTCTGTCCAGCAGGTTTCGTTGCCAGCCGGCAGCTTCTTCGTCAGCGCCGCCCAGAAGAATGCGGGCTTGGCCTTTGTAGCCCTAGAGCCCGAAAACATTGACTCTTATGTTTCTTTTGGATTGCTGCCAATGGAGGTTGGTGACCAGTATCCAGTCTTCCGGAAGATCTAGCTACATGAACGTGTATACATATTTTAATATGCATATTTCATTGACTCCGTACCCACACGTACGCATCTGAGAGCATATAGAAAAAAAATCTCTAATTAATAGTACAAACATTATCACCGTCGTCCATGGTATCAACAGTAACCTCAAAACATGAATACCTGGCATACTATGCTGTGACATCTCCGCTTTTCGCGCGCTTAGCGTCTCTCTCTTCACCCATCGCTGTGTCCGCCCGTCGCTTCCCCTCATCTTTTCTTGCATTGTCTTTTTCCTCGCGAGCAGCCCGCCGGGCTTCCTTGTCCTGCTTCTCCTTTTCTTTCCTAAGTGCTTTGCTTTCGAATTCATGCCAATCTCCTTCAAGTTCTTTCAACGCCTCAGCTCGTTTTGGCGCAGGGGCTTCGCTGGTGAAGAAGGGATGCTCGAGCACGTCAGCCGCCGCCGGCCGTGCATTTGGGTCAAACAGAAACATTGCCTGAAGCAGCTCGAAAGCCATAGGGCTGACACGATCCTTGTACTTCTCTGCAAACGTAGACTTCTTGCGTTCGGTTGGGCGCAGAAGCTCAAACCACTGCATATCCACGATCCCGGGCCAATCCTGTATTGTTGGCGTACCCAGTACATTATAGATCTTTTCAAGCTGATTGATTTCTCCGCCATCACCTGGGAAAATGGCGTGTCGCGTGAAAATCTCCACAAGTACGCATGCTGCTGACCAAATATCGACTGCTGGGCCATATTGCGTTTCTCCAAGTAACAATTCCGGAGATCGGTACCAGATAGTGATAACGCGATTGGTGTAATCCAGTTTGCCACTCTTCGAGTAGAAACGGGCGAGACCAAAATCAGCCAGTTTTAGTTGTCCGGTATTGGACACGAGAATATTTGCCGCCTTGATATCGCGATGCAAAACCCCACGTCGATGGAGATAATCAAGACCCTCAAAGAGTTGTTTTGCAAGGTCTTTCTTGTGCGATGTTTCTAGTTTAAACGTTGGGTGGTTCAAAAGACCGGTTAAATCGTGGGAGAGGTATTCAAAAACCATGTAGCAGTCATTCTTCTCCACCATCACCTCACGGAGGTTGACAATGTTGGGATGGTTGAGAGATTGCAAAAGTTTAACCTCGCGAATGGCAGTGACTGGAAACTGCAAAATGTCAGCAAAAGATCTTGTGTATGCTCAAAAGGAATACGTACGCCATCGCGTTCGCCTTCCATACGAATCTTCTTTAGCGCAACCATATCCTTTGTGTAGACATGCACTCCTTTGAAGACCTTTCCATACGTGCCTGATCCGACCACTGACTCATTGCCAGGTTTCCTGTAGTACACTGATTCCGAGGCTGCATGCTCTGGGGCTAGTACAGGTCGTGGCTTCTCTCGCTTCTTCGTAATCGTCTTGGTTTTTGGTATCTGAGGGGGCGGCGTCCTTCGTTCTGGTCGAGCAATAGGGCGTGTATCTGGCCGCCTGTCATCATGCCTTCGTGGAAAGTACGGCTCCCGGCGGTCCCTTGGGTCTCGCAAGTCCCGCGAATCCCTTTCCCGAATATCACGCCCGTCTCGAACATCCCGAGGGTCCCTAAAGTCTCGGTCGCGCGGGTCTCGGAAATCTCTTTCCCTACCACGATAATAGGGATCCCGGGAATCTCGCATGTCGCGGGGATCTCGATCGCGGGGATCTCGATAGGTTGGCTTGCGGTCGTAATAATTATCGTAGCGACGGTCTCGTTCCCTGATGTCTCGCTCCCGAAAGTCTCGCTCCCGGTTATGATCGTAGTCCCTCTCTCTTGGATCTCTGTCACGATCACTTCTTGACTCGGCATAGCGAGGGGCAATGTCGCGTGCTGCTTCAACCTTTGCTTTTGGGTCGAGGAGGGACTCTTTCGACGCTGGCTCGGCTTTCTCGGGCTCCTCCAGTCCTAATTTTGCTTTGCTGGCTGGAGGTACCGGATTCTTTGTCTTGAGTGAGAACCCGAATCCCGACTTAGTTGCTGTTGGGAGCGTAGTCGAAGACTTGGCCGGAGGAGCAGGTTTTTGCTCTTCTTTTGAGCCCTCGTCTTCTACCCGTAGGTCCTTCGAAGGGCGGAAAGGATTGTCATCAGCGTCGACCGATGTGGAATCGGCTGCTGTCTGTGATGTGGAAAGAGGCTGTGGGCGTGGCGCTTCGGTGGCGGGACGACCGCCTCGTGTTCCAGACGCGGGTGTCCATGAGAGATTTGAAAATTGGGTAGGCGCAGCGCCTCGACCCCGGCCACCAGGTCCACCAAAGGGAGCACTTCCGACAGGGCCCGAGATTCGCCTATCAGAACTGTGGAAGCTGTTACCGCGGAAGCCACCGTGCCCACCCCGATGTGAATTGGGTTGAAAACCAGATTGAGGATATGACTGGTTTTGGTAGTAGCCAGGGGACTGAGTTTGATGATACGGAGATTGGCCTGAAGTGTAGCCATGTGGTGGAGATCTGTCATAGTCAGCGCGAAGTGAGCAGATGTTGAATGTAACTTACCCGTGATTTGGATAGGGCTGGTTGCTCCAACCCCCTCTACCGCTGTGGTAGGGTGACTGGTTTTGAGGAGAGTATTGATTATGGGAAGGATAGGGCGGGGATTGCTGAAACCCACCACGGCCCTGGTAATGGTAGGCTCCTCTCATCTTGTCGTCGTCTCTACGACCCCTGGACGTATCTGAATTGTAGCCAGATCCAGATACCGGCGAGCTTCTGTGTGAAATGCGTTTAGTGGGGTGTCTTGACTTCGACCCTCGAGAGGGCGAACGAGATTGACGACGCCGTATGGGTATGGGAGGTGATCGGCTTCTGCGTGGTGGAGTTCTAGCTCGCTTGGAGCTGGGGGGCGAACTTTTGCGAACAGGTGTTGGGGACCGTTTGCGGAGCGGCGAGCGAGACCTGACGCGTCTCGATGCTCGGCTGCGACTTCTTGTTCGACCACGAATAGAGCTAGGTTTGTAGGACCTTTCACGAGAATGATCCAAGGGCGGCGTGGTCCTCCCGTGAATCCGCCTCGGGGACAATGCCCTCGGCGACAATTCACGCCTGGACCTTCTATCGGGCGAAACTGATCTCCTCCGTGCACGTTGTGTTGCTGGCCTGTAATAGGTATCCACGGATGGCGACTGACGCCTGTGTGAAGCGGGCGGGAAGTAACTGTCAGGGGTGTTTCGTCGAGGCAGCCGATCGTGGTCAGAGGTATGAGGGCGAGGCGAGTATGCCCTTGCTGACGGCCGGCCCGAGGAATCTGCACGTCGTGTTGGCGACCTGGAGCGCACTGTGCTGCGACTCCGCGGCCGTTTTACGCGTTTGGATGATGGCCTAGGGGATGGGGAGCGACTGTGGTAGTGTTTCGAGGATGGCGTCGTGTCGTGACGGTGATGGTGATGGTGATGGTGGTGATGGTGTCGACGATGGGGGTGGGCAACCCTGTCTGCACTGGCTTCCCTCTCTGAGCCTCGATAGCGATCCTCCTTCGAGGCGCTCCGACTTCGCCGACGCGTGCGGTCCCTATCGAGGCTTTTGTCGCGCGAATGGCCTCGCCCGTGTTTGCCTGATGAGCGAGCGTCGTGATCGTGGGCGCGATGCCTGGAATGATGTCTGCCCGCCCGTGGTGCTGGTGACGATGTCCGAGGGTCGTAGCTGCGGTCCCGGTGGCGGTCTTTGGGACGTTCCCTAGCTCGGTCAGGCGATGCCTCAGTTCTCCGCTCGTCTATATCCTGAGCCCGTCGCAGGGCAGCCATAGAGGCAAGAGGATCATCAGAAGTTGCAAGGTTGCAGCATCAAAAGTTTCGCGGGTCAGAGCCACAGCCTAGCCGAGCAGGAAGGAACTCTATCTCCGAACCCCCCAGCCGTTGATCAGATAGTGAGAGAGAAAAGAAAAAGAGATGCCACTGCAACTGGTCCGAAAGACAAGCCGGAATGCGCTGCCTGATGTCAGTGCACTTCTGAATGATGCTGTTGTGGCTGCAGACGCTACTGTTGCAGTGCCTTTGCACCGGCCGGTCCTTTCGCTTGCAGCTATCGATGACGCCAAGGCCTCGTGACAAGGAGGCCCTCCTCCAAAGGGTGCATCCCCATCCAAACCCAAACCCCGTCCCTTCAGTCTCGAGTCCTAGTGTGCTTGCATGCTGCGTGCTGCGTGCTGCCCACGGCCGTCTTCCGGAGTGTCTGTCTACTTTCCATCTTCTGGCTGCTGTGCATCAAGGGCAGGCCGCCAGGCTTCACGACAACTATCTACTGCATGCAAAAGCGACACAACCGACTCATGGCAGACAACCCATACTGCGAAGCCTTCATAGAAGGTAGTTCCTTCATCCCGTGTAGGATTCAAAAACAGGTTGAGGACTTCTAACCGGAATATACGTGTTGGCAAGCGCCTGCATACGAGTCGAGGGGGTTGGATTTCCGCGGATGGTCAAAATGAAAGCTGAGTTGATCTCCGCTAGGCCGTGGATGTGGTCCGATGTTGAATACCGTGGGCTCATGCGAGCGAGGCAGTCCACTACGGGAGGGAATGCAGCATATGCTCGTGTCCACGAGGAAGCATGGAGCAGGAGCAACAAAAAGGTGTAGGGCGAATGCGCCATGATCCCACAGACAGCAACATGCGGCTTAAGGCCACTGAGTATAGTTGCAGCCGACTTGCTTTACCAAGAGAAGACTCCCAACAAGACCATCTTCCATATATCGTGACCGAAGGAGCCGGGAAACCAACAAAATCCCCGCCCAAATGACAATATTCTGAGCACACGGCTGGGACACGCGAAGCTGCGTGATGGACGGTTGCGGGGACACACCCAGCCGTGACCGATAGGCGACGACGGCTGACAGTTATTGACCTTCCCACCTATTCACCGATAGTGATGCAGTATACATCAGAGGCGCGACATGGAGAAGAATTAGTAACTAGTTATGCGGTGATGCGCGGCGGGTAAGTGACTCCCTAGAGTGGTGCAATGAGGGCGCGTCCAAAGACACTTCGTAGACTCTCATATAGTATAGTAGTAGCAGTACATATGATAGCGTCCTCAGTCCTGCCGCGATAGGCGCAAGCCGGTAGTGTTGTCGCCTGCTTTGCGATGTACTGTGGGCGAAGAAGCACGAGCGCATCTTCTGTTGCTGGGAATGGCGGTAAGATGGGACTGCGGAGTAAAGTTGCGAGCAGGCCAAAGCCTTTCTGCGAGGGCGCCAGATATCGCCAACCACCTCATCTTCGCCGTCTGCCCCTCATTGTAATCATGGCAGTCGTTGTCATCACCGTCATCGCTGCACCATAAAAAAACAGAAAGAAGAAAAGCCGGCCGAAAGGATGATGGGCATGTGTGGCTGCGGCGAAGTGTATTGATGGGGGAGAGTGGGGTGGGTAGAAGGGGTGTTGTTAGAGTGCAGCAGAGAGCCGGGCGCTCCCTCCTGGTCTGGATACAGCCCGCTCTGGTTCGTGTCACGTGCACATCCAGCAGTATAGTGTGGCGTCATGTCATGGCACGCTAAGCCGCATTTCGCCGGGGTTAGGACAAAGTTATTCGCATGCAGTCATATGGACCGGCGCGACTAGGAATTCACAGGAACCATGTATTACCGGGTCATTTCTCATCTTTTGGCAACTTTGCCTTTGACCTCTTCCACAGGTCTGATCTAGTCATACTCCTACATAAGTATATCGACATACTGAGTATAGCCCAATCGTTTGATCACGAAACCTTATTGCGATATCCCCACAACCCCCCCGCCATCATGGACGCCGACACGACCAAACCACATTCCGCTGTGCCGACACACATGGTGAATGGAGGCTTGCCGCTTAGACTTACGACCGAGGCTCGCGACAAGAAGGAACGGGAAAATCTCTTCAATGCCATTGAGACGTCCAACCGGGGCCGGCAGGTGGTAAATTTCGACGGGCCGACTGGTTATTTCCCCGCAAAGGCTTTTTCAGTAAACAACAATGGTGGCAGTGCGGACAGCGGACTTGAAATGAGCAACGGCCACATGGAGCACGAATCCGAGGGCGAGGATGCCGTCGTTCAAACGCCCCTTGCGACGAGCCGCGCCCACAGCCCATATACCCAACATCCGACGATTGACTTTGACGGGCTTAGCTGGCCTAGCAAGGGCACACGGCATCGGAAGGAGGCGACAGACGAAGAGAAGGCGGAGAACCTGAGGAAGCTGTCGGGCGCTGTACGGACAATGCTCGAGTGTCTGGGTGAGGATCCTGATCGCGAGGGTCTGCTGGACACACCCGAGCGGTACGCAAAGGCGCTGCTCTTCTTCACCAAGGGCTACGAGGAGAACCTGCGGGATATTGTTAATGGAGCCGTCTTTCACGAAGACCACGACGAACTGGTGATTGTAAGAGACATTGAGATATTTTCGCTGTGCGAGCACCACCTGGTGCCCTTTACTGGAAAAGTGAGTACACATGTTGCTTTCCCTGACTTGAGATCATTTGGCTGGATGGAGGAACATTTTAACTGACTGCTGTTCACATTAGATGCACATTGGCTACATCCCCAACCGCCGCGTCATCGGCCTGTCGAAGCTGGCCCGCATCGCCGAAATGTTTGCCCGCCGGTTCCAAGTGCAAGAGCGACTGACCAAGCAAGTTGCGCTGGCACTTTCCGAGATGCTGCAGCCACAGGGCGTTGCGGTGGTGGTGGAGTCAAGCCATCTTTGCATGGTGATGCGCGGGGTTCAGAAGACGGGTGCTACAACCACTACAAGCTGTATGCTTGGTTGCATGCGTTCGCGGGAAAAGACTCGCCAGGAGTTTCTCAACCTTATCAACAGGAGATAGAAGCGTGGGGCCTCAGTTACAAGACAATTGGCGTTAGTGTTCAGGATCCGGCGTTCTGCAGGGGGTGGGGAGTTCATCACTCTGACTGGGCGGGCATATTGCGTTGCATGACACAGACGCGTAAGCCTTTCAACAGGTTGTGTTTCTTTTTTACTTTTTCTCTTCTTCTTCGTCTTTCTTGTCCATTTTCTTCAACATGCGTGCCACACACACGAGGCAACGTATCGTCAGATAGACAAAATCTTGAATTCATGCCAGATGTTGTTCGCTATGAGATGGAAAGTTACATTGGAAAAAACGAGCGCATCATGGCAAATACGCTCATGGCTTTGGTGGCTTCTGGCCATAAACCAACGACACTTCCTGATAGGCATGGATGCGTCGATCACGCAAGGCCTGGCGCATCAGAGCCAAGTATACTTGGACTTCTTCGATGGTCCACTTCATAATGGTGGTGAGTAGATAGATGCTCCACCCTTCTATACCTTGCTCCCAGTTGATGCGGTTGTAAAGGCCAAGCTCCTTGAAGCGCTTGTCCGCAGGCCAGCCACCAATAGGTAGTTTCCAGCGATATTCAACAACGTTGATGAAGCCGGCAGCCTCGATACCAGCCTTGGCCTCGTCGACGATGCGCAGCGATTTTCCAAACTTCTCGCCAAGTTCAATCGAAATCTTGCCCCACTTGTCAAAGATGGAGTCAGGTGTCACAGTGCCGTCGTCGGATTTGGGAACAACAGACATTTCGAGTTGTTCAAACCAACCACCGGGCTGGAGGTGACTGGTAGGATAGAATTAGCAGTGCAGGGAAAGGTGGAAACGAGGCATGGTGACATACTCGAGTGCTTCTTGGTAGAACTTGGGCCAATCAGCAACACAACCAAAGAGAGATCGTGCGTGAATGAGATCGAAGCTCTCTTTGCGGAATAGCCAAGGCTCAGTGAAGTCATCGACCTCGAAGCGGAGGTTAGGGGGTATCATGGAGGGTTGTGTGGGGCTGAGGTCGGTTCCCAGCACCTATGTCATGTAATTAGAGCACAGTCGGGGGTGAATGTTTGTTGACTCTAGACACGGACCTCGCACGAGGGGAATCTGTCGGCAAAATCACTGTGGACTGTGTGTTAGTTTGAGGGACAGAGATGGGCGAGAGACTGACATTGCCCATATTCCTGTCAAGTTAGTCTGAGGCGGCCGGTCAGGTGGGTTGTTGGTGGTTGCATACCGGTGCCAGTGCCCAAGTCCAATACACGCTAGAAGAAAGGGACGAAGAGTCAATATGGGTGTCCAAGCATGGCAGCCATGGTGGGACGTACCATTGGGTCTTTGGTCAATGGGGCCATGTACAGTTCGCCATCGAGGAGGAGGAGACATATGTGGTGGCTATGGCGGTACAGTCAACATGCCAGTACATGGTCACGGGCAGGGCGGGTGCAGTGCATACACAATGTCGAGCTGCTCGGCCTGCATCTCATCATTGGGCCCCCCTGTCGCGCAGTCAATAGGCAAAGTACTTGGGTAAAGCAGCGGAATGGGACTAGTAGGGCAGGACAGGTGAGCGCACAGTATGAGCCTTCCTTGTAGGCATGGTAGCGGCGGCCGTTGCGGTACTTGTAATTGACAACGGCCGACTTGAGCGATGTCGTCTCGCTGTAACAGGTGAAGTTAGAGGCGGCTCCTTGATCAATGGCCGATGACAGATGATGGTGCAAACTTACGAAGCCGAGTCATCGCCAAAGGCCGAATCCGTCTCATCCGAGTCCTGGGCGAGGGTTAATCTCAGAGGCGGGACAGACACGGGCACAGGCGCAGCTGACGGCTTACAAGGGCGATTTGGGCGCCAATGTCAGCCATGGGCGACAGGGAGCAAGGCAACAGTGAAGGGGGTGTTGGAGGGGATGATGCAGGTGGTGAGGGCCAGCGTGCAGTAAGTATGTGTGTGTGTGTGCGTGTGGGAGGGAGGGGAATGGAGTGAGTGCTATGGCCCAAGCCTCGCTTCGCCTCTCGCCCTCTGGTCAGGCAGGTGCAGCCCAGCCAGCCAGCCAGCCAGCCAGTCCATAGCCAGTCCACAGCCAGGCCAGCAGGTAAGTAATCGTTCACACGGCTCGGCACGTTTGCATCCGCATGTGGGCCTTGGCGTGTTCATCTGTACCCGCCGGATCCATACATCCACGCTCTATCTACGTACATTACATACCACACACCCTACCTAGGCCTCGACTCCTTCGCCCCCCTCGCTCCCCTGCACACACGCCAGTAATATTACACAGTACGGTTAGGTACCACCCCTAGTATCACCATGTAGCTTACATGCTCCTGGCACTCGACTTGTACCGCCCCGCTCCGCGTTCGCGATGCGGCGCCCAAATCATCCTCTCGCCTATCGCTCCCATGTGCACAGTGCTCTGTCCACACCAAACGGCGGATGGCTCTGGTTGGTCATTGTCGCACGTAATCTACTCGACCTTTTGCGCAGACGTCATGGAGCTTGCGACGCAATCAGGAAAAGCTGAGGCTCAGAATGCACTGACAATATCGTACAACTAACTTGTTGCCCTTCTTTCTCCCTTCTTCCCGCGGCACGATCCCAATGCCAATGTCCCTACTCACCCACGCACCCGACTCGACGGTACTACTCTCCGCCGCCCTGGCCGCCCTGGCCGCCTATGTCGTGGCCGCCCTGACGTACAACATCTACCTGCACCCACTCGCCAGGTTTCGCGGTCCGCCACTGGCTGGCGCCACTGTCTACTGGAAGGCCTACATTGAATGCATCGCAAACCGATCCTTTTGCCACTACCTAGTCGACCTGCATGCTCGCTACGGCGACGTCGTTCGTGTCGGCCCCAATGAGGCAAGCAAGCAAGCAAGCAAGCATTCATTGCTTGCATCCATCTACTTACGCCCACGCCCCGTGCCACAATGCTGACAAGCTTCGAATAGCTCCACTTTGCCAACCCCCAAGCCTACCATGACATTTACAACAACAAGAACCGATGGGACAAGGAGGCCCGTCTTTACAAGAGCTTCAACGAGGACAGGTCCAGCTTCGGCTTCCTCACCTATGCCGAGGCCAAGGACCGCAAGCACGTCCTGAACCCCTCCTTCTCTCAAGCCGCCATTCGCAGTGCAGAGGGCCTATGTGTCGACAAGATCAAAGCTCTGTGTACCGCCTTTGAGCGCCAAGCCAGAGCTTGCAAGCCCACTGACCTCTTCTACGCCTTCCGCTGCATGAGCGTCGATGTCATTACAACGCTGTGCTTTGGCAGTCCCATTCACGCCGTCGATGCTCCAGACTTCAACGCTCCCATTGTCGTAGCCCTCGACGCATCAACTCCCGTTGCCCTCTACTTCAAGTATTCTGATCTCTTCAAAAACTTCATCTTGAAATGCCCCCCGAAGCTCTCCAGGATTCTTAGCCCCTTGACGGCGGGCTTGATTGACCTCAACCAGGTATGCTGCCTTCCCGTCCCCTACCTGATTACAAAACCTAAACCAAGAAAACAAAAGAACAAGCAATTTCCGCTGCTGACAATCACGTAGCTACTCATGCAGCAGATCAACGACCTGACCAATGACCCGGAAAAACTCAAACTCCTTCCGCACAATATGACCATCTTCCACCGCCTGATGGATCCCGAAGCCCATCGTGACAAAAAGGTTCCCTCTGCTGACAGCTTGTACGAGGAGACGCAAGCACTCATGTTCGGAGGTGCAGATACGACCGGAAATACTCTCATGGTTGGCTCTTTCCATTTGCTAAAAGACCCCACAAGATTGCAAAAATTCAAGACGGAACTCCTGGAACATTGGCCTTCACTCCAGAATGGAGAGCCTAAGCTAAAAGACTTGGAAGATTTGCCATACCTGAATGCCGTCATCAAGGAATCGCTGAGGCTCTCGTCCGGTGTCACCGCTGGCCTACTGCGCGTGGTACCTGCAACCGGCGCAACCATAGCAGGAAAGGCCGTACCACCAAGCGTATGTACATTCTCAACTCCAGCTTACGACAAATTATCTGCTGATTGTGCAACAGACTATTGTGTCATGTGGTAGCACCTTTGTCCATTACAATGCAGACATATTCCCCGAACCAGACAAGTTCGTTCCCGAACGCTGGCTTGAGACACCCGAGCTGGATAACTGGCTGGTCGCTTTCTCGCGTGGTCCGCGAATGTGCTTGGGTATCAAGTAAGTTTGATCCAAATCGTAATTTTTCCATTATAATTGTAGGGCCAAAACTAATATGCTCCAGCCTTGCGTGGGCCGAACTGCGCCTAACATTCGCCCATGTCTTTCGCAAGTTCGACATGATTGTCCCAACGCAACTGTACGTCTCCCGTCATCCGCCCAGCCATTCCGTTTCTACTTTGGTGTCTTCATATCATATGCTGACTATATACAGGCCAGAAACGCTCTTATGGCGGGATGTTTTTTTGCCGTATTACTATAGCGAACACTTACAGGTCAACATGCGCCCTGTAGACGCGTAGGCCGTTCGCGAGCTGGATGCTCAAGCAAGCATTTCTACATGTCGATTAGCAAAGCAAGGAAGCGAATAGGTACAAGACTCGAGAGAAAAATGATCTTAGGCGCCGGAAGCTCTATGCTCTAATATTAATACATTGTACACAAGCGAGTCGGCGGTGCTTGTGATGGCGATGTGCTGGATCAAAAATGACACCAGACTGCGCTAATCGTACATTGCATACCAAAAGGCGCCTTTGCCTTGTTCATCATCATTAACCTCTTTTTTTTGCCTCTTTGTGAATCCACAGGCTATCTGGGGCTGCATACGATGCGCCAGAATCGTGAGCCTACCCGAAGCGCTGCTACAGTAGCGGGTCAATCAACGCCCCGGGTCAGTCAACGTCCCACCCCAACACCATGACAACAAAACTTCAAAGCGGCACTACTCCACCAATATGGATCCGATTCAAGAAGTGATTGAATATATCGAATCGCGCAAGCCAGGAGATGATTTCTCGTACAGCAAAGTTGCTGCCCAGTTTGGTGTTGAGCGCAGTACGCTCGCTCGAAGGCACCAGGGTGTGCACGACCGGCGCGGGGTCTCCCATCGATCCCTACACCCAGAACACGAAGCCGAGCTTGTACGATACATCAAAACGCTTACTGAACGACGTTTGCCACCTACAAAAGTAATGGTACAGCAGTTTGCCAGCCAACTGGCTGGCAAACCGGTCTCCGAAAGCTGGGTTAAACGGTTCCTCCGCCGTCATCCCAACCATCTCATCTCTCGCTCGGGCAAAGCCATGGCCAAGGAGCGGACCAAAGCTGATTCAGGAGCCAAGTACAGCTTGTATTTCAAGCTGTTACATGAAAAGATGGAGGAGTACAACGTACAACCAACACATATATTCAATATGGACGAAAAGGGGTTTCAACTTGGCCGGGTTGGCAGAACAAATCGTGTATTCGACAAGAAGCTCTACGAGGCAAAAGGGGTAAGGCAAGCACTTGAAGATGGCTCCAGCGAGTGGATAACGGTGATAGCTTGTATTTGTTCGGATGGCAAAGCTTTGAGTCTAACTCTCATCTTCCAGGGAGCCAACGGAGCTGTTCAATCGAGCTGGGTTGATGCTGTACAAGCAGGAGAACACTCAGTATTTACTACGTCATCACCCTCTGGCTGGAGCAACAACGATATTGGGTTAGCTTGGCTCAAGGGAGTGTTTGAGAGAGAAACCAGACGGCATGCTTCAACCGGGTATCGATTACTACTCCTTGATGGCCACGGATCACACGTAACCATGGAATTTATTGAGTATTGCCACGACCACAAGATCCTCTTATTTGTATTTCCCCCTCACGCTACCCATACGCTTCAACCACTTGATGTGGTGATGTTCAAACCCCTCTCGAACGCTTACTCAACTCAGTTGGCTGGATACCTCCAGGACAGCCAGGGGTTGCTCAATTTGACCAAAGGAGAATTCTTCCCGCTCTTCAAGAGGTCCTGGACCTCTGTATTCAAACCTCCACTTATCCAGAGGTCGTTTGAAGCCACCGGTATATACCCACCTAACCCAGACGCTGTACTCAAGAAGTTTGCCAAGGAAGCTTCAGATTCTGAGAGCAGCCAGTCAGTCCTCTCCGGTGAGGATTGGCTTAAGCTCAAGTCAATCGTACGCCGTGAGGTGAAGGATCAGGGCAGTAAGGACGTCAAGAAGCTTCAACGAAGTTTGTGCCACATCGCAGCTCAAAACAGTATACTCCATGAGGAGATCAGGGGCCTCAGGCAGTCTCTAGCCATCAAGGAGAGGCGACCAAAGCAGTCCTTCACCCTCCAGCTTGATGAGGACGAGGTTTACCACGGGGGAGCCAAACTGTGGTCGCCCAGGAGTGTACAACGAGCTCGCGATCGTCGGGCATTACAACAACAACAACAGGAGCTTGAGAAGCTTCAAAAAGCCAAGCAAGCCGAGATCAAGAAGGCAGCTCGCGATTGTGAGCTTCAACTCAAAGCTGTGAAGCGTGTTGAGCGGGAGAGACGGGCGGAGGAGAAGAGGAAGGAGGACGCTGCAAAACTGGCTAAGAAACAACACCAGGAGCTCATCAACAATACTAAAAAGCTTATACAAGTGTCCCAAAAGGGTAAGCGCAAAGATTCAACAGCTTATAAGCCAGCTGCAAAGCGTCAGAAACGTGTTGGGGGTGGTACAGCTTCTGTGAGAGCCCGGGTAGTTGCACAGCCAGTTCCACCTAAAACCACCAGAACGCGAACAATCCGCCGCCCAAAAAAAGATTTAGACTAGCGCAAAGTCTTCGCAGGCTATTATATAGTATAAATCCACTTTTGCACAATTTTGTCACGTTTTGTTGAGGCGTTACAGCTGCAATACTCATGAAGCTGTTGTGTTGTGGGTGGGGCGTTGACTGACCCGGGGCGTTGATTGACCCGCTACTGTACAAGGGCGTGGCTGGAGTGGCAACGAAAACAATGATTCCGTTTGAATAAGTAGTAAGGTTTTCAGCTGTCGGATGGCTCGGAAGCTCTGCTCTGCACACAACAGAGGGCAACAACCCCTATAATAGGACCGAAGTAGAGAGCATAAGAAGAGAACTTTATACGTAGATGGGCAAGAATTCTGAATACCCTACACACCTGTCTTTTGGCAACCCTCCTGCATTCGTGCAAACTCTCTTTAGTCCCGCGCGTACATGCTTCGTATCTTGCTGTTTGCACCCGGTTCACGCTTATGCTAGCTAGCTACAGAGCTCATTCAACAGATTCTCCTATTCTTTTTCCTCATGCGTCATGTCCCATGCATCATACCATCCTTTCATCTCCCACCTTCTTAATAGCATCTACTGCTTCGTCTTGTCATCCTCGTAGAGGTATGGAGGCTCCCAGCACTTCTCATGCACACTGTACACTTCCTTTTCAATATCCTGGTCATTTGGACAGTGGATGTTCCACGTGTATGTCAGTTCGCGCCAGGGCATGGGGCCGTCCCATCGATGCGCATAATTGATGAGATTTTACTCGGGATATTTTGGGTCAAATGAATTGGGTGTATTCATGAGCGACTTGAAGTACTCAAAGGCAGCAAGTGAAGGTGCGAGTATGAAGAAGCCCGCATTCATCTGTCCTGACTTCTTCAAGCCCGTGTCATGGGTTGGAGGAAACGAATGAGTCAAATCCCATACTTCAGAATTAGATGCAACAAGGTAGGTCGAGGGCAACGTCGTGTTTGTAGTAGTGTTTGAGGGGCATACATGGGCATATCGTTTTAGATCGTTTTTTGGAAAACAGGTTAAGCAGAATTTAGCGTACCAAACTTTATTGTGACCAATCAGAGAAAATCTTGTTATTGACGGCCTCTGTTTAATTGGCTGAAAACAACTTTGGTACGCTAAATTCTGCTTAACCTGTTTTCCAAAAAACGATCTAAAACGATATGCCCATGTATGTTGAGGGGTTTGTAGCAAGCAGATGAACCGCCTGATCGTCAAACACTGGATCCAGTGTCTTCAACAGCATCAAGTCGGCGTCAAGCATGAGGATTCTGTGGTATTGCGCCAGTTCCTACGCACGCATTTTGGTCATGATGTTGTCCCAGCGATGGACAGTGAGCTTCAGCTATCTATCGTTTGGTGTGTGTGTGTGGAGAAAATCGCCCGCGTGCACAATCGCGCCATCTCTTTTGAATCTGCCCCGTCTTGACTGTGACACATTGGGTGTGACCATGACAATCATATCGTGCTTTGTTTGCATGCCCGAATTGTGTATCAGCTGCCACACGAGGATACGCGCGGCGAGAAAATAATTGTCCTGTTTCAGATCGTCGCCTACATCCAGGGTTTCTGTCATGAAGATCAAGTATGCATACTTTTTCACATCCTGGCTTACTTTCTCTGTCGCAAACTTAAACGGCAGTGGCGTTGGTATGGGTGGTGTGGGCTCGGCCAGTTTTTCTTGTGCAGTTGTCTCCTCTACAGTTATCCCCTCTGGCGGTATTCCTTGCGCAGGTGTTTTATACACTGGTTTTCTTTCCCATGGTTTCCCATCAAGCGGCTTCTCCTCGACAGGTGATGGTGTCAGTGTGTCCATCAACCAAGTAAACCAAAAATCGACCCTCTTACTTGACTTGGCTAATGAGAATGCGTTACCTTGCTTTATTGGTTGACAAGAATCCTTTTCTTTGCTTGGTTGGTTGATATTACTCGATAGAACGTCCTAGCTATAGACTAATCAAGATCAGAGGTGACTCTTGCGCGCTTCTTTCCTCGCGTAGACGTTGTACTAGCGGCGACCCGCTGGCGACGCTTACGAGCTTTGTTGGAGAAGATCGAGCGTCGTATCGCTATCGGTACCAACTTCATTATCCTCCTCTTGTGTTGCTTCTGCTATCTCTTCTTCCGCAGCTGCTTCCTCGTATTGTGCATACTCGTCATGCACCACCCGCTTCGCCTCAATGATCCATTTCTTCTCATACTTCCATTCGATATCGAAATAGTTAAATTTTTTCGCAGGATGAAGGGCGACAGCGCATCGGTAGGCTGGCGTAGCACCCGTAAGACCGTAGTATTCTTCAAGCTTGAGACGCGCAGTACCAATAGCACAGGAATAGCATTCCGAGACCTCCTCGGGGTGATTGTCTGCGAATTTTCCGGCTTCCTGAAGCTTCTTGAAGAGGACGTCAAGTGACTCGAGAGTCTCATAGAGTGAGCCGTGTGATCCTTCGAGGCCAGCTTTATTGGCCCGGCCTTCCATGCGTTTGGTTAAATCTTTAAACGGCTTCAAGCTATTAAAGAAGAGCTCTAGATTAGTCCAATTGCGCTGAGTGATGGGGTCCTGTGAGACATCGTATCCCTCACCACTATAATGATAGTGTAGAAAGAACAAATCAATTACGTTACAGAGCTTGAGAGCTCTCTCGATCATGGCATACACAGAGTCCCAGCGGACCCCACCGTCAGCCAGTACCCTAGTGTAAAGGTGTCACAAGATGCTAGGAGCACGAATCCAAAAGCTTTGGGAAGCGTTGGTGAATTGCTACGTACACTATCTGTGAAGACTCAAGACGTTGCGTAAGGAATCAGAACAGAAATTCGTCAACAGAATATATATCATGGGTGGCTAGCGTACGTGTAGTACTTCGGTAGCACTCAGCCAATCAGCAGCAGAATCCAGGTGTTATGGCAACCCGGTGGTTACCGTGACACTGGTGCTAAAGAGCAGTTTGGTAACAGGGAGAGATGTAGGGCAGCTAGGCTGCCTTCCAGTGAGCTCTCTTAGGGGAAAGAAAATGGTACGAATAAAAGCAAAGTTGTTTTTCTTCTTGTCATTATTTTTCTTGTTTTTCTTTTCGTCTAGCCGTCCTGGCCTAGATGCCACTTTCTTGTTCCTATCTTCTTGCTAGTAATAAAAGCTAAAGTAGCTTCTATGCCGCTCGTGGTATGGAGTAGAAGTGGGCGTTTGAGTATTTTCTGGTCTAGCGTCTTTTTGAGCTGGTTTCTTTCTGCGCTGTAGAAACCGCAGTATAGAAGTAGGTGCTCTGCTGTTTGCGGTCTCCCGCATTTACAAAGATCGCATTCTCTTCTCTTAAATCTCTTTAGGTAGAAGTTAAAGTATCCGTGTCCTATCTTAAGAGAATAGAGAGAGCCTGAAATATCTCTTTTCGTGCCTCTCGGGATTGCTAGTTGGTTTTTAAGCTTTAGATCGAAGATAGCTCCATAGCTAGTCTTCTTTTCTCTTGCTTTTTCCCTGTACTTTCTCCACTGCGAGTCATGTAGGAGGTTCGTAGTCTCGGCTAGGTAGCCGAGTCTCTTAGCTATTATCCGTTCTATTACTTTCCCTAGGCAGCTTAGTAGAGTAATTACTCTATATGCCTTTGGGATGGAATGGTCGGGTTTGGACGGCTTCTTTGGAATTGCTCCTGTAGCTCTTCTCCAGCACGTTGGATGGTATCCGTAGTTGAATAGCAGAGAGTAAGCTTTGAAAAACGTGTTTGGCTGAGCTTGGTATGCAGCTGTAATAATTTCCTGTGATAAAGCGTCTGGGCCTGGTGAGCTACTTTTAACTTTATTAGAACAAGCTTGTTATAGTTCAGTTATTGATAGCGCTGGCCACTCCCACTCTTTCTCTTGGTAGCTATTGAAGCATGGTGGTACTGTACTTGGGGGCGGAGGAAATAGTGCTTTTCGAAAGGCTTTGCACTTCCCTTTAAAAGAGGTTTCTAGCGTCTCTCCTTGTAAGGGGGGGTTCTTTCTACTCTCTTTTCCTTTAGTATAGTCCATAGCTTTAAAGATAGATTTTGGGTCTTCTTTTTCTAGGAAGTTATTCCAGTGCTCTCTTTTAGCTTTCTCAATTGCTATTTGGTACGTTTTTCGCGCTAGTAGGAAGTCTCTTTTAAAGAGGTAGGCTTCCTCTATAGAGGTGGCTTGAAGTTGTTGCGAAAACGTCCTTTGGCAGTAAGATACGTTTTTTCTTAGCTTAGTCAACTCCTGGCTCCACCAGGGCTTTGCTTTTGGCCCTTGTTTTAGTTGTGGAATAGCTTTATCTGCAGCTTGTTGGATTACTAGCGTAGTAGCTTCTCCAATTGCGTCTAGTTGTAGATTAAGCTCGTTGTCTTGGCCTAGCATACTTGGGAGTAAGCAAGCGTGCTTGCTTGCTTGCTTGTTACGCTTGATTGCTTGCTTGTTACGCTTGATTGCTTGGTTATCCAAGCAAGCCAAGCGCCTCTCTTTAAGTTTGCAAGCAAGCAAGCAGCCTTCTCTATGCTTGCTTGGTTGCTTGAATCGCGCTTGGTTGTAGATGAGGTTAACTACTAATGTTAAAGTAAATTAATCTCACGATGGTTTCTTTAGTAGTTATTGCTTTTTAAAAAGTAAACATAAACCCCTAGGTATATCAAATGCAAACTTTGTACCCATCTTAGCTATCTTAGCTATCTATACTATACTTAATACGCGTTTTCGTCGTACTGCAACCTCTAAGCTAGTTTACTTATCATTATGCCACCTAGAAAGCGCGTCTCTTCCACCTATATCGCGCCGAGAAAGCGCGCTCGAGTCGCAGCTCCTTCTAGCTCCACCAGTCAGCCCATCGTTGTCAATATACAGCCATCCGCTCCATTCCTATCTCTATCGCCTCACCCCCCATCTGTTGAAGTCCTGCTCGAAGCGCCGCAGGCCACTACCTTCGAGTCACAACTCCGTGACTCTCGTCCTGAAGCTGNGATTGACAGTCTCTGCAACCCTATGAGAGTACCCACTAATGTAGATGAGGATGAATACACAAGGTGGAAGCGCTACGAGCCGGTGGCATAGAAGGACTCACCTAACGCACTTAATCCAATACAATATTGGATAGGGCTTCGCGAGCAATATTCCAACCTTAGTAGGCTTGCAATTGATGTACTCTCTATCCCAGCTTCAAGCTGTGAGTGTGAGCGCATGTTTAGTGAGCTAGGTGATCTTCTTGAGCCTCGTCGGCGTAATATCGATCCGCAACTTCTGGCAGCAATACAGTGTGTGAGAAGGTGGAAAAGAGCCGGCTTTAGCGATGACCAGGCTGCTGAAAATTCAAATATTACTGATAGGGAGATAGAGCTCTTATAGAGCATTAGCACATGGGACAACGAGCTCAACACTATGTAAACTTTTAGTATAGGCATACACACCAATCAAGCGAGCTTCAAGCAAGCAAGCAGCTACTCCACTTTTGACCAACCAAGCAAGCGCAAGCCAAGCGGGCTCCTCTAAGTTAGCAAGCAAGCGAACATATAAGCCTCGCGCTTGCTTGCTTGCTTGTTCCCAAGTATGTGGCCTAGGAGTAGGTTTCTTGAATCTGCTTTTCTTGGTTGGTTGATCTGATCTAGGGATTGTAGCGCTAGGTTGCTCTGGATAGCTTTGCCCAGCTCTTCTCTAAATAGGTCCCAGTCTGCCCTTTTCGTATTGTATCTTGTTTGGCTAGCAGGGTTATTAACTAGGTCCTTTGTTGTCTGGATGGAGAAGAGTATCCCATGGTGATCCGATCCGGGTTCTGTTGTGATTTGCCAGTCTTTTACTTTGTCTTCTAGATCTGGTGTAGCGATCGATAGATCTAGTGTTGTTTCTCTAGACATATTGGGTCTAAAGAAAGTTGTAGCTCCTGGCGTGTTAAGAAGGCTAAGGTTCTGGTCTTTTATCCAATCTGCTAGTGTTTGGCCGCCTTGGCTGGTTTTACAGCCTGGGTCCCACCAGGGGTGGTGCTCGTTGGCGTCCATGAGTAGTAGGGTAGATGTTGGTAGCTGGGTATTTGCGAGTATTCTTTGAAAGGTTTTTGTATTTTCTTCGTTTTTTTGGTTGTACACGTTGTAGATGTTGAGCTGTAAGCGTCCTTCTTGGATCGTGATAGCAATAGCGTCAGGGTCGGCTATTTCCTCTAGCTGGCTAACCTCTGCTGTAAGAGATCTAGATATATAAAATAGAGCTCTTGGGCGGAGGTTTGGGTCTGCTTTTGGAAAGATTTGGTAGAAGCTTTGGTGGGCTATTGACCTTGGGGCTTCGAAGTTATTGCTATCAGAGGGGGCAATCCACGGCTCTTGGATTGCGATAATATCAACCTTAAGCTCAATTGCTAGTTGTAGCGTTGATTCTGTGGCGTGTGGACTTTTATCAAGGTTTACTTGTATTACCTTAAGGTTCTCTACCATTATTTAATAGATAGAAGAACCTCGCAGTCTTTGCTATTAGCAAAATGGGTTTGTTTGCAGTTTTTCCACTTTGGTAGGGTGTGGTTGCAGGCCTTCCCTTTGGTTTTGCATATACTTCAGGAGTGCTGAGCCGTTCGGTGGTTCTCAGCACAGAATTGGCAGCTAGCTTGGTTTTTTACACCTGCTAAAGCTGTGTCCAAATCCTTGACACTTACTACATTGCGCAGTTAGTGGGATTTGGCGGTATTTCACCACCCGAAGCGACTGGCCAAGAATTGTTATTCTATCTCCAATCTTCTTCGCTTCTTCTTCAGTTTTGAAAGCAATGACTATAGAGCCAGTCGGCTTGGTTTTCCAGCTTTTAGAGATCCGATATGGGTTGCCAACAATAGTTTGTCCTTTGTTGTATGTTGGGATTTCATTATGAAGGATTTGAAGTGTCTCTACTCCTTCAAATGTTGTTGGTACTCTATGCACAACTACTTTAGTCCATGACTCTAGGGGCTGTGCTTTTTTGATCTGGAGCTGGCTTTCCTAGACGTTGATCTGTTGTAGCAAGAAGTCCCCAGAATATCCTTCTGTTGAAGTAATAATAAGGTTGTTCTTTTTAGTAATATGAATTTCCTTTACTACTGGGCCTTTAATACCAGCTTTTTGGAAGGCCTGGTTGATTTTGTTTCTAACTAGCAGTGGGCTAGTTGGTTGGCTGGCTCGTTGGAGGAGCTTGATTGTCAGCGTAAACGTGGATGTTTTGGTCTTTTTGGGCTGTTTTAGCAGCGTATTCGAACGCTGCTGTAATGCCTTCAAGCTCTCCATTGTAGACGAGTTGGTGCTCGCCTATATTCTTTGTCTCTGCGTAGATCTCTTCTTGGTTTGGGTTGTAGACAGCTAGGCCTACTCCTATCCCATCTCCGTCTTTCGTTTTAGAGGCGTCTGAGTAGATTACTATAGAGTTATCCTCTATCATTTGGATGTAATCCTTGTGCGCGGCTGCCTCTTCTTCTTTAGATTTCTTTGATATAGAGATATTTGGCTGGACTGTTGTCCAGGCCTGGTTTGAGTTGTTTGCTGCAACTGCAGCGTAGGAGGTTTGAGTTGGTTTTAGAGCTTGTTGGGTGGCTCCTGGTTGGGCTTTTGAAGCTATGTTAGTAGCTTGTTTTAGCTTTTTTGTTGATTGTTGCGAGGCGTTTGCGAGGGTGGTGGAGTGGTAAGCTAGCTTCGCAGATAGCTTCTCGGTAATTTGGTTGGCTACTCTGCCTGTTTCGGTATAGTCTCTAAAGACGTCGAGTAGCTCTAGTAGCTCATTTTTGAGCTACGTGGGATTCTTCCATTGTAGAGGCCTGAAGAATAAGGACTCGCCTAATAGATTGCCTGTTTAGAGTTCTTGGCAACTGGTTTTGGGCTAGAGGTGTTTTGGAAGGGGTTTCTGCCTCTATAGGTAGCTTCTGGTGAGAAGTTGGCTTGTCGCTTATTTGTGTTGGAAGATGGATACATTGGCTAACTATGATAGTGCGGGAGAGGGAGTATATATAACTGAATATTCGGTGGCGGGGCACGGTCACCAATGAAGGTCGCCCTGCTGTTACCATAGTTGCTATCAGTCAGTTCAATCAGTCCAGAGAGCTCCGGACTGACTGAACTGACGTCGTCACCGCTTGTGGACTGACTGAACTGAGTTACCTGATGTCAAACTGAGATAATTGCTCCTGTATTTTCGAGATTTCTTCCTCCGATAGTGTACGCGCTAACCCTAAAGTTGACGTAGTTGTTGGCTGTATACCAAGCCTCTTCCAGCTCTTCAAACTCTGCAAAGCTGAGACAAGCTCTGGCTTTATATCGAGTCGCCGCGTGCCTAACATGTCGCCAAGCTCGCTGAAAGTCCGCTCACAGTCTGCCGCTGCCGCTGGTATTGTTAGAACGTCGATAGCAAACCTTGAGAGTATAGGGAATTGCCCAGCAACTGACTCCCAGTATAGAAGCGGATTAAGAGACAGCCAGTCCTCCTCAGCTAACGCTGGCTGCTGCTTCCAAATCTCGTACTCATCCTCCGCAAGGCTTGCCTCTACCTGCCGCATACTTTGCTCGATAGACGACTGCAGAAAAGCTGATCGTGATGTTGATAACCCTAGCCGGGACTTCTTACGCGGCGGCGTCACTGTCTGAGTTGGAATAGCTGCAGCGTCCTCTCGCCCCTGCCACATGCGCAGAAATGCTCGGTGGTTACTATCAAGCCAGCCATCGCGATAGTGAACACCGTCACGGGCAGTAACATGGGTGTCGGGTACCTTCCAGAGCGCTGAGAGGTGGTGCTTGTAGTGCGGGTGTAGTATCGTAGCAGTGTAGTAGACGGGCGCGTTGTCAAATTTTGTGTAGTACTCAGCAAGCTTACAATGCGCAAGGTTAACGTTCATAACGAGATGATCTTCAGGTGCGTTAGGATCTTCGTAATTCACATCCTTAAGACGGTCTTTGAGAGCCTCAAGTTGGTCAAGAACAGCGATTGACATGGTCAGGCAACCCAAGTTGCCCGACCAGGCCCAGCCCAGCCCAAGTGCCCCATGGGCGCCCATGGGGCATTTGGGCACGGCCAAGCTTTTGACATTAGTATTACTAATCTATGTATAAATGGTTGGTCTTGCTACTAGTATAAAACGCTTGTTCTGAAGTGCAATATCAACTCACTTATATAATGAGGGATAAGATCTTCTACTATATTACTACATTTCTACG
>NRSV01000127.1:2845-42135 GCA_002286855.1 Bipolaris cookei
TGATCAGATCGCTGAGGCAGAAGGTGGTAGCTGTAATGATGGTGTAACGCCTGCGAAGAGGGTACGCAGTAAACGGCGCTACGGGCGTTGCAGCCAAATTGGACACAACTCCCGCACGTGCCAAGTGAAATTAGAGGATGCAGAGAATAGCGACGCGTCTAAAGAATAATATCTTGTTTTACTTAATAAGAAGAATTATGGTGGTGTTGCGTAGACGGCGTTGCGAAGAAGATTTGGTGGGGAAACTGCGGCACTCGGTGGTGAGCCGGTGTAAGCAATGGAGCTTGTATGGGCTCATCTGAACGCCCACGCCGTAGGCCACCACCACCTGATCGTTTTTGACGCTTCTTGGGCTTAGGTGGTGCGTTTAAAGCTTTATGCTTGCCTTTTTGGGAAGTTTGAAGAGCTTTATCGTGGTTTTTCTGCTGCTTTTGGAGCTCTCTTTGGACTACTTTCTCAGCCTTCTCCTTCTCCTTCACCCTCTTGTCTCTCTCTTCTCTCGAGCCTCCTGTTTAGCCTTTTCGCCTAGGACTTTTTTGGCATCTGGAAGCTTCTTAGCATCAGCTTTTCGAGCTTCTTCTACTAGTGATTCAGCGTCTTTTCTGGCTCTTTCATCCCGAGCTTCTTGAAGCTTTCGAGGTGAGTAGAAGACAGCGTCAGTAGGACGCGTTTGCTTCCCTCCAAGAGGCAGGCGTCTGCCACGCTTTGTACGCTTATTTTTGGTGTCAAGTGATGTAAGCAGCCCCTCGTTTTCAAGCTGTAGAAGCTCGTCCCAAGTACTAGCGCGGTGAATTGCTCCTTCAAGCTTCCGGACTAGTTCATTACTGTTGTCCTTCACCACCTGGGCTAGTAGTCGCTGTGTACACTTCCAGTCAGCAGGAGAAAGATGAGATGGGTCCATATTGTCGGTCTGTAGAGGTGGAGTAGTGTAATCAAACCTCTTCGTGACTACTGTCCGATCCATGGGCCAGATGCCAGTGGCTTCAAAAGCAGCAATAATATTAGCTTTGGTGAAGGAGGAGGCGTACGCTGACTTAAATAAGCGATAGAAATCAGCTTTTACCACTGGAAGAAGCCCTTGGGAGCGTTGTTGTTGCCGCAAGAGTTCAGACGAGTAGTAAGACGAGAGGGGCCCAAATATACCAACATCAAGAGGCTGGAGCGTATGAGTTGAATGGGATGGAAACACCATCACCATAATACGATTTTTGATGGAGTAGTCCAAAAACTCCTTCGTAACGTGGCTCCTATGGCCGTCACAGATAAGTAACCGCCACGACCGACGAGCTTTCTTTTTGGTGAATTGATCAAACCTCTTCAGCCATGCTAGACCAAGCTTCTGATTGGTCCAGCCTGTTGGGGTTGAGGTGATGTTGATTTGATCGTCTGTAGGTGGGATCTCTTCTACCCAAGTGTCCCATATATATCGTACGCCTCTCTTGACATAATGATAGACGTCGGCAGTGTCGTCCCATCTGCACAGATCGTTGGCATGATGGTTATCCACTCTCTGTTGCCGTCTTGTACGGTTGCTCTTGCTCCATCCTTTAACGTCAAGGATCAGTCACCGGCCAGGATCAGCCACCGGCCACCCCCACCAAACCTAACGCGACGTAACGCGCGATAGCTTTATAACAACATTAGATAACAAAATACGATTTTAGCTAGAGCTACTCTATCTAATTCTACATTGAATCCGAGTATGTCCTTGGACGTGACACTTCGTGCACGTTGGCGGCGCGCGCTGACGTCGCTCACCACCCTGGCTCTGGCTAGCCTCCATGACCATCCTTTCTGCCTCTGCAGCAAGCTGCTGAGCCTGCTGCACCTGGAGTACTCCACCAGAAGCGATATATTGACGTGGCTGACTCCGCTTTTGTCGTTGACGCTAGACTTCTGCACGTAGCTTCTTATTCTCCTCCGCAAGTATTGTTGCTGACTGCATTGCAAGCTGAGCGCTTTTAGCGAGCTGGCGTATCGCAACGCTTGTTGGGCTCTCTGGCTGGTGGCGCAGTCGCTCTTGGAGATAGTGTACCTGCTGCTGAAGACCTGCTACTGTATGTGGTGTCTCTGTCTGTGATGCTACCTGTGCTGCGGCGTTATTATTTGTGGTTGTCTATGGTGGAGACGGTGCTCTGGCTACTGTGAGCGACGATAGAACGCGATCTGGACAAGGAGGGACAAGGCCTGTCGCTTGGAAACCTGCCTGGGTGTTCTGCTGCGTGAAAACTGTCGGTCGGATCCGCATATAGGCTGTAAGGAAGTTTATCTTGTCAACGTGGTAGACGCCTTGGCGAGCGAGCTCTTCAATCTCACGTCCGTACGCGCGCTTAAGCGGCGAGAAGCAGCTTATATCAAGCGGCTGAAGGAGATGCGACGTTTGAGGCGGCATGCAGAGAGTAACAATCTTATTCTCCGCGCAGTATTGGTCGAACTCTGGCGCAGCGTGGCTGCTGTGACCGTCTAGGATAAGAAGCTGATAGACTCCGGCTGTACGAACCGCTGTATGCTGGTTGAAATGCTTTACCCACTCTACGCCAAGCTCATCTGTTGTCCAGCCATTGTCTGAGACGCCGATAGTCCAGTCTAGTGGGAGGTTATAGTACCAGTTACTTTGGTGGGTCTTGTCAGCTAGGATCATAAATAGTGGTAGAGACTGGCCAGACGCGTTGACGCACTCAATAGCTGTTACCCACTCGCGATTGCCTGGCTGTACAACTGCCCGACCAACTCTGTCAGCGCTAGTGACTACCTTCGACGTGCTAGCGACGCCCATCAAGAACCCAGTCTCATCAAAGTTATAGATATCCTGGTCTAGAATGCCGTACGTCTGGCGTGTCTCCTCTACTAGCTTAAACCAGGCTGTAATTGTGAAAGGATCCTCAGAGAGAGCGCGCTGGCTATTAAAATTTCTAGTCCATCTTGCCTGCAGCTCAGGCTGGCTCTGGATAAAGCGCGACACCCATTTCTTGCCTACGGGCTGGGGAGGTGGATCTTGTCCACGCGCAGCGAGTAGAGCGTCTGCCATCCGTCACACGTCGATGATATGGGGTGGAAAACCGCGTCGGTCAAGGTCTAGGATCCACTGAACAAGCGACTGCTCCTCAATAGGAGACAGCTTTCGTTTCTGGGCGTTAGCGGCTGCTTTAGGCAGAGCACCTTGAAGGCGGCGCCGGAGTGTCGTACGAGGGATAGTACACAACGCAGCAGCACGAGTAGGTGTAGAAATACGTTCTTTCTGAATTGAATCTAGAGCAAGACTAAGCCTGTCTTCACGAGTAGTCTGTATAGAACGTTGTTGTCGCGGCATTGTGGTGGTTGTGGAGAGAGTCGTGTTAGATTTGGTGGGGGTGGCCGGTGACTGATCCTGCACGTTATTCGCAGTTCTTGTGTAACACATCGGAACCATCTGTTGCTTACTTGAGTAGTGGAGCCAATAGTCACGTGTTATTCTCTTGCATATTCCATCGAGTATCCGGGAACATCGAGTCTGCCAAGGACAAGTTGGTATGTAGAAAATCAAGCAAAATTCAGTCTCTGTGAAAAAACTCTCTTGCAAGGTATTCACGGCTCGTGTTTTGTTTTTGCTTTGCACAGATGGCGCTGGGTTAGCCGAAAGCGGACAATGCTGGATGAGGTCGCGTCTTCGGAACGACGCGCCGGTAGTAGCCGTTTGTTGCTCAGACGTCAATCCACTGACAACAGTACTCGGCGCATACTTTATTCTTTGGCCTGATCGCTGTTACACCTACGCCCCTATAACGTAATGTCGTCTTCACAACAATAATCAACGCCTCTTCACCCGTGCCATGGACCAGACACCGATTGCGCAACTTAACCCGGAACTGTCCTCGGTGGAATCGCAGCATTTCCGGGCCACCGTCACGCTCATATGGCCGTACTCGTCGTCGGCACGCCAGCTGGCTCTTCTACTTACGGAGCCAGATGTCCGGCTCAGGCGAAGGAACGGTCAGGTCAGGGCTCGCTTTTCGGGCGCAAGTGCAAAGGCCATTGCGAAAACAGGCATAGGAATCGGCGATGAGGTCGTCTTGAGCCTGCGAGGCGCGCAATTCGTCACTGAGGGCGCCGTCAGCACGCCCGGGAAGAGTATCGATTGGGAACTGGAATATGTTCAAACAGTCGTCATCCGCATCTACCGAAACGGCGAAGAGACCGCCAATATCGAGCTCGTTGATGCGCCGTCCACTCCAGCCCCTGCATCACCACTCCACCGGCAATCTCGAGCCGCTCCAATTCCAGCGCTACAATACTCGTCTCCTGCTTTCTTGAAGCGCGCGCGCCTGTCTGACGGGCCTTTCTTCGAGCCGCCCTACGATCCCCTAGCCGATGAAACAGGCGAAGGTCACGACAAAAAGCGACGGAGGAAATCATATCGAGACTGGAAGGCATGGACATATAGCGCGAGGACACCCTCGCCAGAGAAAGAGGATGTGGTCATGAACGACGAAACGGAGTGGCTCGAGGCATCGCCCAGCCGCCCAAAACAGTTACCTCAAACACCTACCTCGCCCTCAAAATCCGCCACGGTATCCAAATCAGCCAAGCTGCTGCGTGCTCAAGGTACTAGGCCAACAGAAGCGCCGATTTCAGCAGAGGAGGCCATCTTGCAATCGGATGAGCAAGATGCAGATACGAGCGTAATTCGCGAGTCTAACTACAGTGTGCTCTACTCGGCTCCAGATGAACATCTGTCATCAGATGCCCAGTATGCTTTTGGTGGTGATACCGAGGTAGACACTGAAGTCAATACAGAAGAAGAATATCCTGCGCAAGGAGAGACCGAGGGGGGTAATACCAGCACAAACGAGCTCGGCGCTGATGAGGTTCATCTTGTGGAGCGTGAAATTATAGGCAGCGATAAAGATGTGGCTGCAGAAGTGCGGGCAGAGAACGACACACATGAAAAGCGTGTACAGGTTGTTGAACCACACCAAGCCACAACATCCATATCTATCTCCAAGGCAGACGAACAAAATGCTGAAACATCATCAGCACTACTTATCAATGCTCCAAGAATTTTGATGCCTCCTCCTACCTTAACCACTATTCAAAACGACCCCCAAAACACTGCGTCAGCTGCTCTCTTGACCCCAATCGGTAGGGAGCCTGGAAGCCCAACTCTCCGGCCCCTGGACTCGGCCAATCTCCCGGTACCATCACCGTTTCCTGGTGAGCACGAAAACATTGCTACCTCTTACTTTGATCAACTAGTCACCAACAAGCAAACTGTCGAACCGGAAGCCGAGGGTGAAGAAGAGGAGAAACCACCAAGCGAAGCAAGCTACATTGGTGAGACGTCTTTCTTTAGCTCGATTGGTTCCTCAACTGTATCCGCATTTCACCCGAATCATGAGTCAGCCTTTGCACCTTTGCGCTTCACTTTCGGTATGGATGGCGCTGGATTTTCGCGCCCTATGGAGCTCTCGTCGCCACCACCTGAAGCCCAGCCGGACGAGGAACATGGGAACGTGCCAGGGGCATCAGCTCCGACTACAGTTGCAGACACTTCATTTGGTACATCTGATGTGGGTGCTCCCTCAGCATCTCAGGATGCAGGCAATGCCCAGATAGCCAGCGAAAATGTCCAGGAGGTATCTGCAACAAATGCACAAGACACTATTGAAGAGCTTCAACAGCCTGACGTAACGGTGCTCTCCTCAGACGAAGACAGCTCAAGTGCTGAGGAACCCGACCAGGGTACTACACATCACTTTACACAAACACATGTTGATGAAGAAACTGTGGAGAATGCAGTTGTTGGAACAGCACTACGTTCTGAGGAAAGTGGAACCATTGAAGATCCTGAAGACAATCGTCAATCTTCGCCTAATGAACACAACTCATCCATCGAAGATGAAAGCCCAAAGACTTTTCCCCAGGATCAAGACCAATCTTCACCCGCAACCCTCGAAAGTCACAGTGAGTTCGTAAACCAGGATCCCGTAACCGAAGCCTCCGTTCATTCTGAAGCCCCGGATGAGCCAGCTGCCACTCACACGCCATCCCAGGAACCGGAGCCCAATGAAGGTATCGACCAGATGGAGCAGTCTTTCTCCATGGACCACTCATACGAAGCTTCTATAGAGGCTATCGACGAATATTTGCAGGACGCTTTTCCGATGGACCACATGTCACAGGAGTTTCAGGATGAGCAATATACTCAAACAGAGCAAGGTTCGGTTATGGAAGACCAATGGATAGAAGACCATTTCGATTCACAAACTGACCACTCCAAGGCTTCGATGGTATCTGAGCTTCCTAATCTGTCTACCAACGAACTGTCTACGATTGAAGCCGGACAGATCCACGACATGGATGAAGTGCGGACTGTGGATACGCCCCGTACTGTGCCGGCTAAGAACACAAGATCCAAGGCCAAAGCTCAAACCCCATCGGTGAAGGATGAAGTGCTTGTCTCCACTCGTATCACGCGCTCGACACAGTCCCGGGGTTCTGTGAGTTCCATCGCTCGCTCCATCATCTCTCCTCCTCGGACACGCGCGCGTTCGGCAAAATCTCAATCACAGGGAGCTACACACGCCTCGCCAAACAGCATTAAAACCAGGTCAGACTTTTTGTCTCCAGAGAAGAATATCCTGGCTGGTGTTTCCACTACTGTCCGCGAGAGTCCGCGGAAATCTTTACAGAGAAGCTTAAAACAAGAATTCACTGCAGCTCGTTCTCGAAAAGAGAGAGGTGGTTCATCATCTACCAATTTCGAGTTGTCACAAGATCAAAATGCATCCGAGAGTGAACGTATGAATGATGTTCTTGTTAAAGACTGGGCTGAGCGGAACACTCACACTGAATATTCCGTATCGCCTGCGCGTACATTAGAAGACTTGACTGAGGTACAGAATTTGGAATTTGGGAGTCCCGTGAAACATGATGCTCCTAGCAGAGAAGATGATATAGCTACCGAATATCTCTCGAACACTGATACAGAATCAAAAACAAAGTCGAAGGCCAAGATGGGACGAAAGAAGCCTGTGCCAAAGGCAGTTGTCGAGACTCAAAGCAGTCAAGCTGCAACGTCTGAATTTGGCAGTCCCAGCAGGCGGCTGCGTCCAAAAGGACCTGTCGAGCCGGTCACCCAGACTCCTCGCAATGTGCGGAGAACAAGAAGGAATATGTACAATGTTTCTGAGCGTCAGGAAAGCGAAGAGGTTAGTGGGGCGGACCCAAAGCCTGAAGAGAAGTCACAACGGGATGAAAGTGAAGGCCTGTCACAAACATCTGCAGTCGAGGCTGAAGAGTCCATGCACAGCTCTACGCTCAACTCACAAGCAGCTTTACAAAGGCAAAGGCTCATGACTCCAGACGCAACTCAGCAAACTACCAATGAAGCTCAGTCAAGCTTTGTCGCTGCACCCACAGGACAGAGCTCGTTATTAACTCCCCAACCCACCCAGGCAACACCCACCAATCTCCACTCCTCCCAGCAGGACATCGACATGGACGCTACATCTGCATCACCCAGCGCGCAAAAGTCTCCCAACACCAAAGCCACGCCCGGCCGCAACAAAGCAGCCGCAGACACGACATCGACCTCCTTATCCTCAACTCTCATCGAAAAAACCACAAAACCCGACCCCTCCGAAGACACGCAAGAATCCCCCTCAATCGGCCTCTCAACCCCCCTTTCCTACTACACCCCCCTCAAAGACCTCCCCTACTTCCTCAACCGCTCCTCCCAATTCCACTCGTCCGCAAATCCAGATATCTTCGCCCTCGTCACCTCCGCCACGACCGTAAGCGAAAAAGCGAAAAAGGGGCCCAAACACTGGAATACAACTTTGCATATCACCGATGCGAGTTCCTGGCCCGCGACAACCACCGTCCAGTGCTTCCGTGCGTACCGCAAGGCGCTGCCCGAAGCGGGCGTTGGAGATGTGGTGTTGCTAAGGGCGTTTGCGGTGAAGTCGTTGAATCGGCATCCAGCGCTTGTGAGTGCGGAGGAGAGTGCATGGTGTGTTTGGCGGTGGGGGAAACCGAGTTGGGGGGCTGAGAAGGGGACATTTGGGGAGTTGAAGGCGAGGGAAGAGGTCAAAGGGCCGGAGGTTGAGCGCGGTGAGGGCGAGTGGCGGGAGGTGGAGAGGCTGAGGGCCTGGTATGAGAATAAGGTCAGGCAGGAGTTGCAGAAGAAGGAAGAGAGTCAGGTTAAGACTCGGAGCAGAGATAAAGCTAAGGGAGCTGCTCGAGGGAATGCGGATGCATAGGTGCTCGACGTGTGCTGTAGTATGTTGACATCATAAGGAATGTGTGAACACCTACGTGTATAGTCCAATTAACATCACGATCAACAATAAAGTGCTTCGAGATCATTCATGTGTCTCGTTGGTTTCTACTTGTATCCTTTTTATCATGCGGTCATATCTCATAGCCCCCCACGTCTATCCCATGAATAGCTTCGAGCATCCTTTCACTGACAAGATACAACTACTAGGTCAGCTCGCCTCTTTGCGGCCTCGGGGCCACAAGACAAGAACTAGCTCTTCGCTACGTCTTTGTAGTTACTAAGCTACCCAATGCCCTCACAGCTTAGTTGTAAAGGGATTTACTTCTCGTAGACCCAATCGTGCTGAGCGCTCTTCCAGCTCTGGACCTCACCTTCCTTGAACCAGAGGGCAATCTCCTTCTTGCCGTTCTCGACAGAGTCGGAGCCGTGGCAGACGTTGCGGCCGACATCGAGGGCGTAGTCACCACGGATGGTGCCGGGAGCAGAGGCAAGGGGGTTGGTGGCACCAAGGATGGAGCGGCCGGTCTTGACGGCGTCACGACCCTCCCAAACCATGGCGCAGACGGGGCCGGAACCCATGTCTGGAACGTGTTAGTGCGTGGCTCAATTGTTGAGAGCAGTAGTGACGCAATTGGTCACTGGCTGGGCTAGTTATGGACGTACAGGCAATTAGACCAGGGAAGAAGGGCTTGTCCTTGAGGTCCTCGTAGTGCTTCTCGAGGTGCTCCTTGGAGGGAGTGACCATCTTGATACCAGCGAGCTTAAAGCCGCGGTTCTCGAAGCGGGTGATGATGGGACCGATGAGGCCACGCTGTTGAGCATGTTAGTTGTTCGTTTTGCTTTTTCTGGTAGCTCTGTTGGCCACCATTTCATGCTACAATAGCAATTGGATTGCAAGCGGCAGGTACGCAGAGAGTGATTGATTATAGATAGAGTTTAGCTGCTACGTACCTGGACGCCATCAGGCTTGACAGCGATGAAGCTATGTCTTCTGTCAGTATGATGTTCACCGCCCTTGAGCAGCTCTTGCTCTTGAGAGTGTCAACGTACGTCTGCTCGGTAGTCATGGTGGAGATGGTGTGGTGTTTGGTGTTCTGTCAATGATATTAGTCTTTAGACCTCGGTCAATGGCTCAATAGCAGGTGGGCTAGACATACTTGGATAGAGGTAGAGGTTAAGGGAAAGGAAGAGACACCGAGATGGAGCTGGATTTTCTGAAAGGTGGGGGGGTAGGGGGGGTTGCTGCGGCCTTCGTTGTCTAGTGGGGTAATGTTGCATAAAATTATGCCTGATTTGTGCAAAAGCACTGGACCCTGAGCTTGGCATCGTCTCAAAGTCCACATGGCATCTTGAGTGTTGAGGATTGGCCTGAGTGAATGGCATTCCAGGCGGGCTTCTGAATTTGTCCTCACGAGCTACCTGTCATGATCAATTTACGGGAACGGCCTCCCCGGTGGAAGGCTGTGTTTCTACTGCTAGTGGTTGTGTGTTGCTTGTTTGGGACAGCTGGTATGTAGCTCACCGCAGCTCTCTGACTACCCAGCAGTGGCTGGCGGCGTCGTCTTCTTGGTATATGGATACAGCCAAACGAAGGATATGCTGACAGGCTGTAGTCTCAGTCAAGCACGAAAACTTCAAAAGATGCGATCAATCTGGCTTCTGCAAGCGAAATCGCCAGTTTGCTGATGACGCTGCATCGAGCTCTTGGAGCTCTCCCTACATGCTCGACCCTGCCTCGATAGCCTTCAACAACGGTCAATTGGATGCTGTCGTCCTCAAGACAGTGAAAGAAAGCGAGGAGGAAGTTCGTCTACCGCTTACTGTTAGTTTCCTCGAGACTGGTGTCGCACGCGTTACTCTCGACGAGGAGAAGAGGGCCAAGGGCAACATCGAGCTCCGTCACGATAGCAAAGCAAGGAAGGAACGATACAATGAAGCCTCCAAATGGGCTCTTGTTGGAGGGCTAACACCTTCTACCGGTGCTGCACTTAGTCCAGATGCCGAGCAAGGATACACCAAGGTCGTCTACGGCAAAGGCGGAAGACACCAAGCTGTCATTCGGCATGCACCATTCGGCATCGAGTTCCAGAGGGAAGGAGAGACCCAGGTCAAGTTCAACGAGCGTGGTTACATGAATGTGGAGCACTGGAGACCAAAGATCGAGAAGCCTGCCGAAGAGAACAAGGAAGGTGAAGAAGCCAAAGAAGAAGAGAAGAAGGTTAAGCAACCCGGCGAAGATGAGAGTACATGGTGGGAAGAGAGTTTCGGTGGCAACACCGACAGCAAGCCAAGGGGTCCTGAAGCTGTGGCACTCGACATCTCTTTCCCAGGTTACGCACATGTCTTTGGTATTCCTGAGCACGCAACAAGGTTGTCGCTCAAGACCACACGGTACGTACCGACCACAAGCCCTTGCCAATCACAACTGACATGTAACAGAGGCGGTGACAATGCCTACACTGAGCCATACCGTTTGTACAATGCTGATGTCTTTGAATACGAAATGGACAGCCCTATGACTCTCTATGGCGCCATTCCCTTTATGCAAGCCCATCGCAAGGGCTCAACCGTCGGTGTCTTCTGGCTGAACGCTGCCGAGACCTGGATTGATGTCACCAAGAAGAGAAACACTGTGAACCCTCTAGCCCTTGGTGTTGAGCGTCACACTGACACACAAACTCACTGGATGTCTGAAAGCGGTCTGTTGGATGTCTTCGTCTTCCTTGGCCCGACGCCTCAGGATCTCACTCGCCAGTACGGTGAGCTCACCGGCTACACGGCCATGCCACAGTCTTTCGCCATTGCCTACCATCAGTGCCGATGGAACTACGTCACCGATGAAGACGTCAAGGATGTCGACCGAAGATTTGACAAGTTCAATATCCCGTACGATGTCATCTGGCTTGATATTGAATACACGCAGGAAAAGAAGTACTTCACTTGGGATCCTCTTACCTTCCCTAATCCCGATGGAATGCTACAACAGCTTGACAAGCGTGACAGAAAGCTTGTTGCTATTATTGATCCGCACATCAAAAACACTAACGACTACCCGGTTATTGACGAACTCAAGAAGAAGGATCTAGCTGTCAAGAACAAGGAGGGAAACCATTACGATGGATGGTGCTGGCCTGGCTCTTCCATGTGGGTCGACTGTTTCAACCCGGCTGCTGTCGAGTGGTGGAAGACTTTGTTCAAGTATGACAAGTTCAAGGGGACTGCTCCTAACACTTTCATCTGGAACGACATGAACGAGCCATCCGTGTTCAACGGTCCTGAGACTACTATGCCCAAGGACAACCTGCACCATGGCAACTGGGAGCACCGTGACGTGCACAACATCAACGGCATGACCTTCCACAATGCGACATACCAAGCCATCACAGAGCGTAAGAAGGGTGAGCTCCGTCGTCCATTTGTTCTCACTCGTGCCTTCTACTCTGGCAGTCAGCGCTCTGCAGCCATGTGGACTGGCGACAACCAGGCAGACTGGCCTCATCTTGAGGCCTCCATTCCCATGGTTCTTAACCAGGGTATCTCTGGCTTCCCCTTTGGAGGTGCGGATGTTGGAGGTTTCTTCGGTAACCCCAGCAAGGAATTGTTGACTCGATGGTACCAAGCGGGTATCTACTACCCATTCTTCCGTGGTCATGCTCACATCGACACTCGTCGTCGTGAGCCCTACATCGCTGGATCGCCATACACTGAGATCATCACCCAAGCCCTTCGCCTGCGGTACCAGCTGCTTCCTGCTTGGTACAGTGCCTTCCGTGAAGCCCACGTAACAGGTGCTCCAATCATCCGTCCAAACTTCTGGGTTCATCCAGATGACGAAGCTGGCTTTGATGTTGATGACCAGTTATACATTGGCTCCACCGGACTTCTCGCTAAGCCAGTTACCAAGGAGGGCGCTGACAGCGTCTCTGTCTACATCGCAGACGACCAGCCCTACTACGACTACTTCGACTACACCATCTACAGCGGCAAAGGTCACCACACTATCCCTGCTCCTCTCGAAAAGATTCCTCTCCTCATGCAAGGCGGCAACATCATCCCCCGCCGCGACCGTCCCCGCCGCTCATCCGGCCTAATGAAATACGACCCCTTCACCCTCGTCGTCAACCTCGACAAAGACGGTAACGCCATAGGCACTCTCTATCTCGACGACGGCGAAACCTTCGACTACGAAATGGGTGCCTTCATCCACCGCCGCTTCTCCTTCGACGGCGCTCGCCAAATCCTCACCTCCTCCAACCTTGACACCAATCAACGTACCGTCAAGTGCGAGAAGTACCTCAAAACTATGGAAAACGTGCGTGTTGAGAAGATTATTATTATCGGTGCGCCCAAGTCTTGGAAGGACAAGGATGAGGTTATTGTTATGCAGGAGGGTGAGAAGGAGACTCGTAGGAAGAAATCTGTGCCTCTGGAATTTCACCCTTCACAGGGCAAGAAGGCGGCGTTTGCGGTTGTTAGGGATCCCCGCGTTTTTGTTACGCGGGGGTGGAAGGTAGATTTTGGGGATAAGGGCGTGGGGCATGAGCATCATGGACATGAACATTAGGTTTGATGGGGGAATTGTGAGGGGAGTGGAGATGTGAGGTGTTGATTTTGATGTAGCATCGAGAAAGTTGGAGAGTATAGATGGATGGGATGATTATGTCACGGAGTATATGAATAGATGTAACAAGATTGATTTTTGATTCGACACTTGTTGTTCATTTGATTTGCTGAACATTTTTTGAAGTTCTTTTTGTTTTCAAAATTTGATGACGTGAAAACAACAAACTCCGTTGGAGCTCAATATGGGTATTGGGATTGGGTATACAACAAATCATGCGGACATTTATAATTTTACAAGCGGTGTATGGAATTGGTTAGTGTTTGGTTGAGTTTGTTTCTTTGTGATTATTCATGGAAGATAAAGACACGATTTATGACTTTGTATCCAGGACGATTGGCGACACAGTATTGTGTCTCGGGTGGCGGTGCACCGTGTTACGTAGAGCAAATTCGGTGTCCTGATGACTACACCCTATTCATTCTGAGGCGAGGAAGCATGGTAAACCATGTTGGGCGAAAGGTGGTAAGTGGCTCACCAACCAAATTCCTCGCGTTGGAGTGTTGCTAACGGGAAAGATTGTGGCCGTACCGAGATTTCGCGTCGGTATGTTGTCCGTAGTGTAAAGAAGCGCTCAGAGGAGTCGCTACTTCCTTGAGACAGTGCGGCATTCGAAGAGTGATTGTCGACTCTCGTGGGCTCTGTGGGGTGCAATCGAGTATAGTAACCAATGACCAAGGAGTTGCTCATCCCCCCGAAGATATCTCAAGCGCGTTCATCGCACTAGTCAGATGGTTCTTCGAGGACCACATGTAGCGACTCTCGGCAACAGGTGATGCCGGTACAAACGTGTCGAACCGCGTTAATCCTCCTTCTTGGTCACGAATAGACTCAATGTCACCTATTCTGCGCAGTATATCTCCGCAGCTCTTTCTTCGAACACCGCCCAACCATGTTCGACTGTGTGTACTCGAGGAGAGCGCCTCCTGAGATCTCGATGTATTGTTGGCCTCTTGCGTAGATGCTTCTTGTTGCTGCACGACTAACATGTCTTGCTGGATCATGGTAAGAAGTTCTCTGTATTCATGTGTGCAACTTTTATATTCGCGTAGTGCTTCGATTACCTGAGTCTGATTAGCGATGTAAAAAGAGAAGACATTTGGTGGATGACGTGTTTACCGCATCCAGTCTGCGTGAATAGTGTAGTAGGGTAGATCAGGATCAAGGCGCAGGGGGGGAAAACGAGGAAGCCTTACCTCTATAACAGCAGGCTTCACTTTGGCCTTTATATGTCCTTGTTCCACATACAGAATGAAAAAGGTGTCGGTCGGGATGTTGGCAGCTCGCGGATCCTTGACCAAACGCCGGTTGCCAAACCATTCTACCAATTTGTTGCCTCCAAAATACCAGGCAACGAATTGAAGAAAGACACAGCCTAAGGCCCAAACGTCGCAGGCTGTAGTCAGGTTGCCGTTGAGATCTATCTCGGGTGAACGATACGTATCTGTGTTGGGAATTCGACCAGTCTTATGCGTCTCCCATGAATTCACTGTGTTAAAGCGTGCCACGCCAAAATCGGCAATTTTGAGAACGCCATAACTTCCCGTTGAGTCTTCGCAGGGATACCACAGGATATTTTCTGGCTTGAGATCTCCGTGGCGGCCAAACAGACTGCGGAGGTGATGATCGTTGCCCGCACTGTCGGTTCGGATGAGTTGTTTTTTCTTGTCGCTGTTCACCTGTTCGGTCAAATGGAAGACATTGAACAACGTTGTTCCTGATGTCGTCGCATATCTATGTATGCTGTTCAGGGCATCTGCAAGGCCACGACATTGCTCTATGATCCATGTGCCCATCATCTCGCCACCGGGTGACTCTTCGTGTCGTTTCCAGAATTCAAAAAGATCAGCATCCGCCCATGGGAATATGAAATGAAACACCTTGGCGTGCTGGAAAGTGGCTAGTAGAGTGATCAGATGCTTGTGAGCGTGTCGTTTGTTTGAAATTCTGTCGAGAACGGTAGCTTCTTGATTGAATGCTTCCTGATCGCTTGACTTCAATACTTTGATGGCGAAGACATTTCCCTAGTAGATTATTAACGTTGTCAAGTTGCAATCTGGCCAGATTAGAGGAATGCTACCTACACTGTCTGTGCCCAGATTATGATGGTCAGGGTGTATTTCAGTCTTGTAGACGTCACTATACCCACCTTGCCGTGTGATTTTGGAATGGGAGATGAAAGGTAAGATTGCTTCAGGCTCAAGAACGATGCGTGGATCGCGGTCCTCTTCAACTTTAGCAAATACAGGAACGAGAACTCTCCACTGGTTGTGAAAGAAATCATCCGTGTAGTCTCGTCTTTTGAATATTATAGGGCGGGCCAAATCATTGTATCGACTTCTCAGTTCAGGTAAACAATGGGGTTGATTCGAGCTCTGGTATATGACTAGTGGGAGATCCTTGTCGCAGACACCACAGTTAACAAACGTCCGAATCTTAGATGGCTTCTTGATGAGGTACAAGATGGTAAGGATTTTCTTATACGCTGAATAGTCTTCGGTAGTAATTGGGTCTTTGTGCATTCTCCGAAAGGTTGAATAGTTTGATTTGTCGAGCTCGATCCGTACTGCCTCGGCTGTAACAATCTCTCTGGCATGACTTTTCGGTATAAATCTATGCTGGATGTGCGTTTTTGTTGTAGCTTCTGCGAGCTTCTTCGGTATCTGAGCTATTGGCGCATCCCGTGGTAAATGCGTCCGCGCCCATTTTTGTATGAACAGAACGGGACTGACGACATTCTTTCGCATATTGGGAGCTCTTGGGCTCTCAGGTACAGTCTTTTCTTCATCAATAGCTTCATTACGGTCACCATCACTCCTTGCTATGACGTGATTGGTATTGGAACAAGTTGGATCTCTGCTGGATAGATGCATGTCAGCAGGTGAACCACCGGGAACTTGATTCAATTCGATATCAGGCGATCGCTCTCTTCTTAGACATAGCCGTTGTTTCATATCTATCGCAGGCCATCAGCTATCAACTATACATGTGGCCTCAGCTCAAATGTACCTTGCTGCTGGACTCGGGTCCGCATGTGGTTGCTTTCAGAAAAGCAGCAATCGTCAGCCACTAGCTCGGAATCTCTACATAAGGCTGGATTCTCAAATTCAGGCAAATACAAATCGGATTGAGAAGAGCACGCCACTGGTGAGGTCCATTGCATGACCACCATGCTAGGCATATCATGTATGTTCAAACGGTTTGATTGAAGCTGTAGAGATACCTTAGGCAGGAATGCACACGGGAAATACGAATAAAGTCACCAGAAATCCTCATGCGCACAGCATTCGAGTCCGGTGAGGCACCCGTTGCTGAAGTAAAGCGTGGGGTCCAAAAACTGACGGCCGTAACATCCTTGTAGGGGCGCAATATCGAGGCCAGGGCGAAGTTCCAGGCTCCGGCATTCTACTCTTACATTATACAGCCCCGAATGCCCGGTGAAAGACTGATCAGACCCAACCATCTCTTCACCACACTGATAAAGTATACCGAATGCGTACACTAGCGCATGAGTCTGACTCTTTGGCAACCGCGGCGCACACGCAGTGGCAATGTTGAGGGTCGCACCTATAAGCGCTTATTCCTTGTTCAGGCATTATAATTCAAAAAAGTATCAGATATGACAGGTGACACCTCGTATCGCGTCGCATGCATGTATGCTGTGATCTGATGATACGCGCGCATCACTGTTCGTGCCCAGTGCAGGCGTTCAGCTCCAAAGTTGTTGGTGTCTGAGGTACAGACATGATTGGCTCTTCGAAATTGCCTGTAGCTGAGAGAAAGGCGACATGAACGGTTACTCAGCCCAGTGGCTTGATCCCATGAGGCAACCTCGGGGTTGAAGACTAAAAAAACTTATTTCAGGTGAGATCCCGCGAGAAGTTCCTGCGCAATATTCCAATGACAACAACAAGGAGTGGCCTAGTTCAGATGCTTAAGAGGCCTTTTCCCAAACCCTTAAAGAAACGACGAAAACCCCCACAATCAACTGCCGAGCCGCTTTGTGGAGATTTTGTACAAACAGTTGGCGTTATCGGTATCGATCCAGAAAAGTTGGTGAAGAAGCTGGAGCTGAAGTTTCCTTCCGGGTTCAATGTACATGTGTGCAAAAATCTAGAACGCGGCGTGGTTGAAGTTCTCTAATCCATACTGCAGATGATGCATAACACCTATGTTATCCAAGGCTGCGAGCCACTGACGCCGGTAAGGCTATGTCTTTACGTCCGCAGCCACAACCATGCTAACTATTTACTCTCATGAAGACGGATCTCGATGAGTGTCGGTGATGGCATAACCAGCACGGAGGTGGAGGGTCGGTTATGTATGTATTCCTATTGGTAGAGGACAAGGCTGTGAGCGCAGTATGATGCAGCCACTCGACAACGTTTCAGGATTGAATAAACGATTTGAAATTTTATATGCAGCTGACGGATGGTTTGGTGTGATGGAGGGTTTAAGGCAGTCAGTGTGGCTATCAAGACAAGCGTTTACTATAGGCAGGTGATTGGGGTGTAGACCGTGCGTCGTTGGTTCTCACAAAAGCAAACATCATCGGGCAACAACGACTTTCACAATTAGAACACCACCTCACAATTGTTCATAAATCTCTTTGCTACATATGAGCCAACAACTGTGCAGTGGTTACATAAACTTTGGAAATACTCTCAATTGCGTGATTTGGTTGTTCTTCACCGAATATACCACGGCTGTTGTGCAACCCTTGCGACTTCCCGTCCAGGTACTACTGGCCCCCACCCTCCCCACCCCCTGTTTCACACTTTGCCTCCTTTAGACAGTTATCCTTCGCGATTGCAGCTCAGCTGGTCGCCATAAGCCATGCTCCGGTGTAGATACCGCGATAACATGCTCTCATCTCGGCTATGTACATAACAGCAGTACCTCTTCCGACTGGTCCATATCCGACTGGTCCATTCGTTGATTGAATCCTAGAGAGTTCTATTGGCACTTTCTCGTCCTTTGCAGGATTCATGCAGATTCAGATTCAGCCTTACATAGCTTGTGTGAGTTTGGTTGAATTCCAATTAGTCAACGACGGCTCCGTGGCACTTGGGTTGCATCTGACATCCTATAAAGTATGAAATGGAGTTAGTGATGGTGATTTTGGCTACAAGAGACCATACTCATAGGTACTTCGCAAAATCTATTGTATCAGCCATTGCGTTTGCGCTCAATTTTCAAGTCGCTTGTCTCCATTACCCGAAATTCCTCTTTTTCTGACTACACATGGCCATGGCCACCGATTCTACAACCATGACCGAGGATCCAGTCGTCACAAGCGACACCTCTATAACTATATCTGATAACGATACTGACGAGTCATCGTCCGACGAAGAGACTGGCCCAAAACTACAGCTACGACCCTTGATCACGGACAGGCTTGTGAAGAGCGCTTTCGAGAAAACTCCACTTAGATTCGTGCCGGAAGGCAACATCCAGGATATTATCACAGAGGAAATGATCAAGATATCACTAGGTATAGTTACACCCTCTTCGAGGAAAGAAGGTGAGATGATAGAGTTCATCAAGACACGTGCCAAGAAGGTGTTTGCCATTGTGGTATACATGAATGCAGGCGATTTTATGGAGATAATGAGGTCATTGAAAAGGAAGGGCATCGATGACGATTCACTTCCTATCAAGAATCAGCAGGACTTGGGGAGAAGAGACTGGGTCCCAGACTTCTTCGAGAAACAGTGGCAATTCGAAGCTCCAGTCTTCTCGACTACCGAATTCAACCATGACCTAGAGGAGTCTCACATTTTGCCCTTTATTTCAAAGAAAATAGACTCGAAAAGGGGCTCTTTTGGCGTGGTGTCTCAGTATGTAGTGCACCGGAACCACCTGAACCCAGTAAGTGGCTTTGATCCAACCAATTTGGTGCTAGTGTGGCTTTTGACACTTGAACAGGCGCTACCAGAAGACACTTCTTTTGCAGTGAAAGAGATACAGGCCAAGGATGACGCCGAAGAGGTATCGCAACACTGGGAACAAGAAGTCAGAGCACTTCGGACAATGAATCAACTAAACCAAGATCATATCGTCCATTTCATCACGGCTTTTCGACGCCGGAAAGAACAAGGCGAGGAAGAGTACTATTTGATGTTTGAATGGGCAGACGGTGGAAATCTTTGCAGTCTTTGGAAAAGGATGCCTTCTCCTGTTATGACAGCACACCTCGTCAAAGACGTTGTCAAACAGATCTTGGGACTCGCGAAAGCACTTGAAGCTGCCCACAACTTGAACAAAACTGGTGCTTCGTATCGACATGGCGACCTGAAGCCGGAGAACATTCTTGTATTCAACAATGGAGGATCAGTAGGAACGTTCAAAATTGGTGATTGGGGCGAGGCACGACAACATGACCAAGCCACGGTGATGCGTCCTAGCAAAACAGCAGCTAAGTATGGTACTCGGCGATACGAAGCCCCAGAAGTAGAGACGGGAATCAAGTCTCAATATTTAGGTCACACAACTAAACGACGCTCACGACTATACGACATATGGGCCATGGGCTGCATCACCCTGGAGCTCATCATTTGGCTTTTGTATGGGGAAGAGTCAGTTAATCGGTTCCACGCCGAATTAGGCAACGACAGTTTCTACGAGATTCATGTGGTCAATGGAAAGAAAAATGCTTCAGTACACAGCATTGTGATGCGCTGGATGGACGCGATTGTAGAAGATGGTAGGTATCAAGTTGGCACTACAGCAATTGGGGATCTCCTGGAACTTGTGAGAACTGGTCTGCTCGTTGTCAGACTTCGGCCGAGGCTGGGTACGACAATATCAGAAGTCCCCGTGAAACCTCGTCAAGATTCTGCATCCGGAATTCCGAGTATGCAGGGCTCTGATATTTTCACGTCTGAAAAGTCGACGGTTGAAGAAAACCTCGCGGACTTCGTTGAGAATCCAGCATCGGGCCTACCTTCATTCAGTCTGACCCCAGCAGAAGCTATCCCCACCAGGACTCCCTTACAGCCTGAACCTGAGCCTGCAGGCGGAAGTCGATTCCTTGCGGATGAGTTTCGGAAACGACTGGAACACATTGATGCAGAGGACGAAGACGAAACCTACTGGTGTATGGACGGATCACGTCACTCAATTCCTGAAAGCCTCTCCATATCACATTCCACATCTCCATTGATTGCATCGAGTTATGGTATCATAGATGGAGATCTCAGTACGTATACAGAAACTTCGAACTCAGCAAGTCACAGTCTTTCCGCTCCACATCAAAAGAGAGTAAGTATCCCCAAGACCTAGTAAATTGTTCCGAAATGACCAACGTTGCTCTATGTAGGTCAACTATGCCTCTCCAGAGCTTGATGAAAACGACTGGAAGTATTCATCTGGCAACAGCGTCGCGTTGGACTTGCTTCCAGCGCTCACAGCGGTAAACGCACATGACCAAAGTCATCATGAAGTAGCAACAGTACTCTGTATGAATTGTGCGATATTTCAAGAGCAGGTTCTGAGTCCTGGTTTCTCAATATCATACGACAACCAAGCCCTGAAAACAAGCGCACTCGCTCAAATATGCGATCTGTGTCCCCTACTTTTGAACACTGCTATTAGGCACGGCGAAGCGGCATCTCCAACTATCAAGTTCGACCGCACTGGTCCATTTTTGACAATAAAGAGCAGTGGATATCCCGTTCTCTCCATCGTTCGCGATCCTCGACAGCAGTTACCACCAAGTACTGATACCCAGGTGGGATTCGTTGCCCTTCCAGATGCTGGCAGCGCTGTACATCTTCAGGTTATCAAAAATTGGGTTGACTATTGCGATCAGAATCACCCGTGCGCGCCTTCTCGACAATCTAGAATCGATATGAAATCACGATTGCCGACCAGATTGCTCGATGTGGGTGTAGATGGCGACAGCATGGTCCGCCTTTGGGTGACTGGTACTAAAGACACTGGAGAATGGGTGGCTCTGTCGCATCGATGGGGCTCCAGGCATTTCTCAACTACCACAGAAACCCTTCAAGCTCACCTTGATGGTATGGATTTGAGCTCTCTTCCAGACACATTCAAGGACGCTGTGACAGTCACGCGTGCGTTGGGACGACGATACCTTTGGATCGATTCCCTATGCGTGATACAAGGCCCGGGTGGCGATTTTGTAAAAGAGGCTAAGCGGATGGAGGAAGTCTACAGTGGTGCATACTGCGTGATTGCAGCGAGTTGTGCCAAGGACCATCACTCGGGATTCTTGAAACGGCGCAATCTCAGAGACTATGTTGGCTTGCGTCGTGGGGGTAAAGAACAAGCCCCTTTCTACATTTGCCAGAACATCGATGATTTCAAAAAACATGTTCTCGATGGTGAACTGCATGCTCGTGGGTGGGTATTGCAAGAACATGCCCTTGCTCGCAGGACGCTATTCTTTACTGAATATCAGACGTATTTTGAATGTGGTGAAGGGGTTCGATGTGAAACCTCGACAACGCTAAGCAAGTAAGTACATGATACAGTATTTGCGTCTGCCTCGGTTGACTCAGGAGAATAGTAAACTCGCAGCCTTTTTAGGAGATCCAGATTTTCCACACATACTTTCCAGTGCAAGTCAAGGAGAAAGGATTCTTCGCTGCCAGGAGCTCTATCGCAAGTATTCGCGTCTAGGACTCTCGAAAGCGTACGATAGACCCACAGCTATAGATGGCCTACAACAACGCCTTCTCCGTACGATGTATGTCAAGGGTGGGTTTGGAGTTTTCGATGAGGGAGTAACGCGGGGCCTGCTTCGGCGCAGTCTCTTGTGGCGACGCGGTGTCGACACCAGGAGTCTGACGCGAATCCGCTTCCCCACCGAAAGCGTTCTACCAACTGTGCCTTCATGGTCATGGATGGCATATACTGGCGGAATAGACTACCTGCAGCCAGATTTTGGAAACTACGAGTGGGAAGACTTGCAATCCCCGTGGTCAACGAATTCTCCCAACAACATCTCCAACACGGATGTCAGCATAGCGAACATGGCATTGGTTGCTTCAGCACGGGAGTATGACCTTGGCGCTGCAGTATTAAGCGAGGGTGAGTTGATCTTCGACACTCCGAATAGATCTTCGATGCCAAAAACGCTCTGTGTTGTGCTGGGGAAGGCTAAAGGCAGTCCGTCGCCGGAGACACGAAGGCATTACCTTTTGATTGTCGCAGTGGCTGGGCACAAGGGCCGCGCCGGGGAGATAATATACGAGCGTGCGGGGGCAGGATATCTGCCTGGCAAGTGTATTTCGCCAACTGTCATTGGTGTTAGGATTCATTGAGTTGGAGGTTTGGTGAGGTGTATCATGCTATCTTACTTTTCCTACGTATATCTCTAACGTGTTTCACCACCGAGTCGTCAACCCCACCGAGTCGTCAGCTCCACCACCACACCCTACCTTTGCAACAATATTGCGCAACACTACTATAATTTTTCTTATTAAGCAGAATAAGATACTATTCTTCAGACGCGTCGCTATCCTCTATATCATCTAATTCTACTTGGCAAGTGCGAGAGTTGTGTCCAACTTGGCTGCAACGCCCGCAGCGCCGTTCACTGCGCACCCTCTTCGCAGACGTTGCACCATCATTACAGCTACCACCCTCTGCCTCAGCGATCTGATCAGCTATCTGGCCAACTGTCTGAGACCCCTCTGTCTGCAGGTAGCGCCTCTTACGAGTTTTTCGCTTTGTTACTTCACTAATCGTAGCTTCAAGACGATCAAGTTTCTCCTGCATTAACACCATATTATGGGCTATCTGCTGAGCGCCCTTACTCAACTGCTGCATCTGCTCCTTAAGAGAAGTTGTAGGAGACCCTCGCTGGATTTGCATGCGGTTTCGAATAAGCGTAGCCTGCGCCTCCATTTCACGCGCGTTCCGCAGCTTTTTCGGCTCCCAGGTAGTAGTCTCTTGCGCTGGTGGAGTCGGCGTACGCAGCACGACGTCAAGCTGTGATAAAACAACGTGATAATCGTGTGGAGTAAGCCCAGCACCTCGAAATCCTCCGCAGATGTTTTCTGGTGTAATAGCCTTGTAATAGGCCTTTTTAAACGCTGGTAGGAAGGTTTCTTTGCTGATATAGTGGATGCGATTGCGTGCCAAGACTGAGATAGCATCACCATACGCGCACTTCAACGGCGAGAAGCAGCCTACATCAAGCGGCTGTAAGAGGCGCGACGAGTGGGGAGGCATACAGAGGAGGGTTATCTTCATCTCTTCGCAGAGATTTCGGAAAGCTACCGAGCAGTGGCTCTCATGGCCGTCAATAATAAGCAGCCTATGTGTCCCCACAGGGCGCGCATGGGAATCAAAGTGGCGTAGCCAGTCAAGCGCTAGATCGTTGTTCGTCCAGCCAGTAGGACTGACTTGTATCACCCAGTTGCGTGGCAGATCCTCCGTGAACCAGGTGGAGATCAGAACCTTGCCTGCGAAGATGAGAAACGTTAGGATACGCTTGCCTGTTGCGCCAACGCCTTGTATCAGCGTAACCCACTCACGATTGCCTGGCTGAATCTTCTTTGTTCTTCCTGGTTTGTCTGAGCCCGTGATAACTGACTGTGATAAAATCTTGCCCATAATAAAGCCATTCTCATCAGAGTTGTAGATATCTTCATCTATGATACTGTACTTTGCCTTCGTATTCTGAACTAGCTCGAACCAGCCCTTGATAAGCGCTGGGTCTTCGCAAAGAGCTCGCTGCCGATCGTATGGACGGCTACGACATGTACGCAGCTCAGGATTACGCTGGATAAACCTGTCAACCCAGTTCTTGCCAACCTCCTCCCCGCCACGCTCTCAGAGTAGTCTATTAGCCATATCTCGCACGTCATCTCTCCCACAGGGTATTCCTCGCTCAGCCTCAACTACTACACGCCTAGCAATAGCCTCTTCTTCTAGTTTTGTTAGGCGCTTAGTTGGTGGTTCGTAGTCGTGTCGAGAACGTTGGCCAGCGCGTCGGCCTTGAATTGTTGTTCGGGGAATACTATAGAGTGCTGCAGCGCGTCATTCACTCTGAATTATCTTGAAATCAAGATCAGTAATAGCAATAAATAGATCTGCTTCAATATCGACTTTGAACGCGTTGCGTGGTTGAGACATTACGCGTTGTTGTTGCGAAGGTGGGGTAGCGTGGGGAAGTGGCCGGTACACTGGTGAAACACGTCAATGATAATAATAGAGCTTAGCTAACTATCGAATACAACCTCTTGTATACCTAGCGTTTGCTCCCCGGAGCGTTTCCCCTTACATTAAGGCAGTATTTAATTAATCTTTTACGCTAGCTAACAACGTACCTCACGGGTTCGTGCATCACTTTTGCCAAGATCCAACCAAAACACCTTCTACCTCCTATTGTCGCAATGTCACGGTAACCGCTGGGTTGCCGTAACACCTGGATTCTGCTGCTGATTTGCTGAGTGCTACCGAGGTACTACACGTACGCTAGCCACCCATGATATATTCTGTTGACGAATTTCTGCTCTATTTCCTTACGCAACGTCTTGAGTCTTCACAGATAGTGTACGTGGCAATTCACCAACGCTTCCCAAAGCTTTTGGACTTGTGCTCCTAGCATCTCGTGACACACAACAACAGCAGTTACAGCCTTCTACTGAACGTCAGGTACAGCTTGCTCTTCAAGCTCTTAAACAGGACGTGAATCTCTCATTACGAAGCACTGCAGCTATCTTTAACGTTACTCAAACAACACTAAGCCGCCGACGCGACGGGCAACCTTCACAGGCAGATCTCTAGCCCAAAACAATGAATCTAACTAAGCCTGAAGAGGAGGTGGTTGTTAACCATATATTTAAGCTTATTGCGCTTGGAATTCCCCATAGACTCGCAGACGTGGCTAATATGGCCAATTCTTTGTGCGCTGAGCGCAATCTGGGCCATGTTGGATAACACTTGCCTAGTATGTTTGTCAAGCGCCCCCCCCCCCCCCCCCCTCAAAACATGTTTTTATCGAAAGTACGACTACAGGAGAGCCCTCTGTGAAGATCCTAAGATTATTCAACACTGGTTTGGCCTAGTAGCTAACATGAAAGTCAAGTATGATATCCAGGACGAAGACACGTACAACTTTCATGAGACAGGCTTCATGACGGGCATAACGCCGAACGTGTAAGCAAGGAGGAAGTAACCTCTGAATGGTATCTTGTGTCATATTGCACAATATAGGGTCAAAGTGAGCTATTCTGCGCCATAATGTGGTGGTTTTGGTAGGGTCTTGGCAAAAGTGATGCACGAATCGTGAGGTACGTTATCTACACTACCTTTTAGAGCGTAGACCTTATTCCTTTCTAGCTAGACGCTATTCTATGTTAAGAGTAGGATCTTGAGTGGAAGTAATATAAGACTTCTGGTGTCAAGACTCTTGGGTTGGTTTTCGCGGATGAAGTGACAGGGTGGTATGAACAGTGTTTCTGCAAGTAACTTGTATATTGTACTTGTACTCGTAACTTAAGTTGAACACATCGAGCCCTAAGGGTTCGATGACTATTACTATATACTTTTGATGCTCGTAACCCTCGGTCAGAGGAGCCCGAGTATTCCTCGGTGGCTTATGTGCGAGGACTATTCCTCGGTGGCTTATGTACGAGGAGTCTTCCAAGACCTTTCCTCGGTCATGCGCCACCGAGAAGTCACGTGATGCGTGCCCCGCGTTACATATGGGTATGTTGACTGGCCGTCGACGTTTCTTAACTTAACCGCCGTGCCTCCTCCCTTCAGGTTCGTAACATTCTATCAGAGCCTAACGTATAACTACGTACGCCTACTCCTTCTCTAGGCGCTCTAGTAGAGGCTCTTTGGCAGGCTCGTACGCCTTTCAACATACATGAGCTTAAAGCTCAATTAACGTTGATATGCGATCGCATTCAGCGGTATCAAGGGTTCTTACCTACCTTAACTATCGCGGCAATTAACTAGCTTAGGAAGGGGACAGGTAATTATGCTCTTAGCTAAGCTAACACGCGATTAGATCACCAGCCTTAAAAAAGCTAACAAAGCAGCAACAAAGCGTAGACAGCGTAAAGAGAAGTAGATAGAGAAATAAGAAGTGCTGAAAAAGTGAGCTATAGAGGATCTACTTACTTAATAAGAGGCTAATAGGCAGATTGCTCATGAAGAGCGTGAAGAAGGAGAGTGATTAGGTGTCAGCTGCAGGCTTTAGCACGCTGTAGCAGGTGTAGAGAGACTGTCGGAATCAATTAGGACTCGAACGAGTCCTACGATAAGCGAACTGATTGGTTGACACGAGCAGTGGCAGGGATGTCGTTGTCCCCGCTGCTTACGAATCGTGAGTCGCGTCCGTGCGGCAGGCGCTGTAAGTACTGGACACGATAGCACATACAGACAATCAATCCGCTTCCTCACCATAGTATTGCAGCTACAAGTTGATTCACCCCGTGATCCCTTTATCGTGCCAACAGAGACTGATCATAGTTCGCGCACACATAAGAAAGATACTCTAGTGTCGCAGCCTATGTAAGGCCGCAGAAGCAATGACTTCAGTTAAGTCGAGGTGTCAGATGTAAGTACCTGGACTCGTTGAACCTCAACTGAAGAACGTTCAGGGAACTCTATTACTACACCAGTACGTAAACACCGGGAGTCTATCAGGGAAACCAAAAGGACCCTTAGCGAACCTGATCTTGACGCCCACAACCGCTACGTATAAATAACGATAAGGCGGGTCGATATTAGAGAGCACACATAATACACAAATCAATTCACCGCACGTACGCGTGCGACATCTACCTACTGCCTAATCTTCTTTACTAATTTCTATATACTGTACTGTCGCGTTGTTGAGTTATGTAGCTGTAGAGATGCGCAAAGTTGGTAGGGTGCGTTACTCGCTTGACAACTACGTCAGTTACCCCAATTTGGTTTGATTTGATTTGAATAAATTCGATTTGATTGAGTAGATTTGAATTCGATTTATGTTTTTGTAACCCTGAACCAAGCACAAGATATAGAACGTGCATCCAAGGACCCAAATGACGATTATGTTCAAGCATTCAGACAAACTCACCAGCCGTGGTACTTATCAGGTGCTTGTTAAATAACACCTTCTCCAACAACCTCCTGTTTGTGGCCAGCCCTCTCCTTTCCTTCATTCTTCACATCTTCTGTTTTCTCCCTCCTGTCATGGTCAATCTCCACTTCTCTCGTGACGATGATATTATTCAGCTCAACATCGTATCCAAACTCCTCTCGAGTGGTCCCATGCCACAAACCGCGGGTGGGAGCGCGGAACTTGCTCGGTGAAGATGAAGGTTTGCATTCGGTTATAACGCTTGAAATCACTAACCTGGGTGAAGTCTGAGGGTGGTAGGGTGGATTAAGTGTGCAGATAGAGGTTGGGAAGACATTGACATCTGACCTTAAGGAAGTGCTGTCGCTGCAGCTGCTATTCCTGTTCTGCGAGTCATCTGACATCCTCTTGCTGGTGATGATATAGCTTCCGTTTCTTTCCATTTCGTTTTCATAGGCTGTTTTTTTGTTGCGTCTTTGACCCGATCTTGTGCCGCTACTTGAGCCAATCGTCTCGCCATCACCACTGCTATGAGGGCTTGTAGACGAAGCAACGCTGCCTTGTGATGTAACCCAATGTAGGACCAATGTGCAAATTAAAATATCGATATTGCAGCACATAAGGCAGATCCAGCCTGGTTCACCTCTCAATACCACGATGGCGGTTAGGTTGACGACGGAAACGGTGAGAGTGGTGATGGAGCCGACTAGCGAACGTTTGGCTATACAGCGGAGCGTGGAATTTAACTTATTTTTGTAAGAGTAGAGACCGCGGAGAGGGATGATAAAAAGGGCAGTGAGGTAGATCTGAGAATGGATCAGTTTCATGTATATGGGAAAGAGCCCGGTTGGAAAAAGGGAAGGCGCACGTTGACAATGACTTCGAAGATAATCAAGGGTAGCATAGAAATCTTTCGCATGCCAATGACGCATATACCTTCATCACTGATGTAATTGATTCGACTGTGGTATGGTATATCAGCATCTGCTCTCCGTTTTTACAGCAACGAAAAGGAAAGAAAGAAAAAGCTTACAAGATAAAGTTCATAACGACGAGAATTATGTACGGTACTGGGCTTATCAGCGCAGATTTTCTCAGACTCCTGGTTGTGACCTACACAGCATGAATAGACAGTTAAAGAGCCATAGCTTAGTCTGCATGCGAGGCTTTGTACCCCCTCGGACGACATACTACTTTCTGTCAGTAACTATGCGTATAGAAGAACAATGGGCATTGTCCTCACAACTTTCTCAACCAGGAAATAGTATATCAGGATCTTTGTGGACATATAGCATGTTAAACCTGTATGATTATTAACCTCTGATCTAAATATTTTCACAAATTGGATATCGTAAGCTTTACATAACAAGATCCCTCCTTCGCAGACCGCCTGTGACGAGTTGATACCAAAGCCATTGACTACTACCGCCGTCGCGAAAATGAATAACGCCGAGTCGCAGTAAATGATAATAATTACTGATCCGTGTTGTAACAATGATGAGTCTCGGTAAAATGTTAGGAAAGCATGTATTTTGTTACACTTACACCACGTAGCCAAAGGCAGCGCAGCCCATTTTTGGATAAATCGTGTTCGTTCCACTGTTACGTATCAGTATTTCTATCCCTTTCAAATAGCACAGATGGTCTAAGACTTGCTTATGCAAATGCAAAGTACACCAAATGTGCTGATCTGTAGCATGGTGCTGATTATCTGCCCCGCGCGCGGTACCAGCGCAGGTACATATTCCTGGGCCGCCATGATTCCGGTATCGTTTCGTATCTCCAGTTTCCAAATAATCAATATATTGTGGGTCGAAGTAACCCGCTATGGCGAAAGATAGCAAGGAAGGTATTGTATGATACTAAAACAAGAGACCAAGCCTCTAAGTTAGTTCTTGGGCTTTGCCTAGGGTATAACAGGGACATGTAGAAATTCCTAGGTACAATTGACCCTTTAAAGGAGCATTCATGTCCAGTTCCGCCAAGGCTTGAATGCGCGCTATCAAACCTTATCCTGACAGCCCCCGCTAGCCATGCTTCTCGATCTATTAGATCTGCAAAACCTTGGTACGCATGTCAGTTATTTAGTGCAGTTCTCGAAAGTTTAATTTCAGCCATGGAACGATGGTATGGGATCTTTGTTGGTCTGCGGGAAGAATGGAAGGCTACACATAGGTCAGACAACCAGTTTATCGGATGAGTGTTAGTTTCATGGACGGTCCACACATGAAGCAAATGTATGTTAAGGGACCTTTTACTTGCGCCTGTATTAGAGATAATCTTTCAATCCGCGAGTATACTTGAATGAGTTTGCGATCTGGTCGTGAGAGAGAGATGGCAATCTCAACCCCTGAACGCGATGGCAATGGCGACGGCGACATGACGTCCTTGCCAACCGAGCTACCAGCACCACTGAAGAGACGCCCAAGAAACACCGCCAAGCAAATGAACACTACCACAAGCTACTAGCACAGCCAGACCTATCAGCTGATGACTCCGATGCTATTCAGATTAAAAGCAGCCATCCCGCCCTTCGGGCTAGGAAAAGCAGCGCCACCAACAGAGATCTACTCGTCGTGCTAACTAAGATTGTCTAGCAGCAGAGTGAAACTATCCAGGGCCTCGAACAAAAAACAAGAGAGATTAGAAAGATCTAGCAGTCTATTATTGGCCATAATGTTAAGCTTATTGACAAGGTCGCTGAGCTGAAGAAAGGCGTCGATAACCTCGCCGCATCCGCACCTTGCAGTGCGCGTACCTGGGCATCGGTTGCGGCCGCAAGCACACCTGCGGAACCAAGCGCCACTTCTAGAACGCTAGCAAGCCAGCAGCACACTAACAGAACTAATCTCGCTTCTATCAACATGCCCAGTGTGACTATAGACATCTCCAGGGCAAATGGCAAAAATAGTGGAATATCAGCGGGAATGGATAGAGCAGCAGTGGAAAAAGAGATGCGCATGAGGGAGAACCTGGAGAACTGGCGATGCCGGGCGCTCACCGTCGACCACACGACCCAGAGCCGGATCAAAATCGCGTGCAGAGATGAAGACCAGGACCAACTAGTCAAGAGAGCAGCAGAGAAGATTGGTGCAGGCTCGCGCGTATTACGCGACAAGCTTTACCTGGTCAAGATCGACGACGTCAAGAGAACAGCAGTTCTAGACAAGAAGGACAAGATCCAAGCTGAAGCAGCAGAAGCGTTTGGAGAAGAGAATGGGACAACAGTCGCCAAGATTGCGTGGCTTAGCAGGAAAAACATTCCTAAGGCGTACGAAGTCATGGTAGTATACGTGACTAAGAAAAGAGATGCAAGGAGGCTCGGTGCAGAAGGCTTCTTCCACGCCGGTGGAGAGTCTAACACGATAAGCACATTTGAACACCGACCACGGCTGGAATAGTGTTATAACTGCTAAGGGCTTGGCCACAAAGTGTATCAGTGCCGAAAGGTATAGAGATGCGGGAGACGCACGAAAGACGGCCACTATCACAAGAGCTACATCGAAGTAATAATGAAGTACGTGCTGTGCGGAGGACCGCACGAGTTGTTCAGTCGAAATTGTCGGATGGTCTACCCTACCTAACATAAGTAGAGCATTCCGCATAGTTTAGCTTAAGGTTAGAAATAAGGCGAAGTACATAATAGCTTGATGAACCATGAAGAGTTGGAAGGCGTGTCGGTAGTAGCTACCCAGGAGCCCCATGCGCAGAAGATTCAGGGTCGGCTGCTGACGACGCCCATGATCCACCACAAGTGAACCAAGATGGTGCCATCGACATGGCGAGAAGGAATGTGGCCGATACGGAGCATACTGTGGATGAACAGAGAAGTGGAAGCGGAACAGGTACGGATCGAGTCGCTGGAATTGGCAGCAGCCATCATCCAACTGTACGAGCGTCGGGTGTTAGTGGTGTCAGTATACGTACCAGAAGGGGACCCGTAGGCGTTGCGAGACGCATGCAACAAGATAGACAGAGTGATTACGGAGGCGAGACGAAGGGCCGGCACGGTGGTGGACATGGTGCTGGCCGGCGACTTCAATCAGCATGGCCAGCTGTGGGGAGGAGAGAATGTGATGCTGGTTAGACAGAGCGGGGCAGACCCGATCATCGATCTGATGACTGAACACGCGTTCAGCAGCCTGTTCTCGCGCGTCATTAAGACGTGGCAGTGCGGGAATACGAGACGAGAATCGACTTAGTGCTAGTGTCAAAAGAACCAGCAGACATAGTGCTAATATATACTGCCCAAAACACCAAGCACGGCTCTAACCACCGAATGATCGAGACAGTCTTCAAAAATTCCGTGCTAGTAGCGCAGCAGCAAGAGCGGCTTCTGCTTAAGAACGCACTATAGAAAGCAATTAACGACAGGATCTCTAGAAAACTCAGCGTAACTCCGCTAGCGTGCACGAAGCACCAGAGAATTAACAGACTAACAGCGGCGGTACTAGAGGCGGTACATGCACCGCAGGATCTAACACAGCTACGCTATATCTATACGCACTAGAGGAACTTAGCGAGAGCCGCGGGACGGATAGAAATAGTTAGGCTAGACCTAGAATAGACTGTAAAGAGAACATTTAAAGCAGTACTATGATGCTATTCAATAGTAGAACAGAAAGCACTAGGATAACTTCTTAGCATACAACGATAACATCTATAACGCGGATAAGTACATAAATGTAGGCAACGAGGCGTTTAGGACAGTCCTAGTACTTCACAAAATAAACAGAACAACTATAAGCAAGTACAAAGAAAAAGCTAAGAAGCTGTTTAGCACCTTCTTCCCTTAGCTTCCAAGCAGCACTGACGGCGAGGGAGTCCGGCCACAGAAAGCACCTATAGAAATGCTAACTATTACACTCGAGGAGATAGAAAGGTAGTTACACGCCGCTAAGTTATAGAAAGCACCAGGAGATAATAGAATACCTATGATAGTGTGGAAGCAGACTTAGCTAGTAGTAAAAGACTATATACTTACGCTATTCCAACAGTCGCTAGAGAAGGGAGCGCTGCCTGGCTAATAGAGACACGCTAGAATTATACTTCTTAAAAATCTAGGCAAGGAAGACTATACTATCGCAAAGTCATGAAGGCCAATATCACTACTAGCCACGCTAAGCAAAGTGCTAGAGTCTGTGGTGGCGGAGAGGATTTTGTGTATAGTAGAGACCTACGGGCTTCTGCCCACTGCCGTGCCGGATGGTGCAACGATCGGGACTGCGCCACGACCCCTCCGCCCCACCAACCACCATCACCAAAATCAAGCCGTAGAGCCGCACCAAATAGCTGTTACTAAGAAATTGTTGATGAAGCTGCTGAGCCATTGAGTGTTTGCTCACCACCATCACGGCCATCACTAATTTCTTATACAGGCTTTGTACGAGCTTTGAAGCTTCTTTTCTTACCCTTTTAGGAAGTTTTGAGTGCTTTTTTTAGTCGTTTTACAGCTCTACAGGCAGCTTGGCGAGCAGCTCGCTCAGCAGCTTCATCAGCTTTCTGTTTCGACCGTAGTAGCCTCGCCTCTGCTCGCGTGCGACGCCGTGTATCAAGCTCTTGAGCTTTAAGCAGCTTTGCATCACCCAGAACTTTGATTTCGATAGCCTTTTGATGTTATAGTATCTCACGATCACGCTGTTTCTGCTCGTAGAGACTGCTCGCTTCTTGCAGCTTCCGCGGCGACCAGAAATTAGCTCCACCATGGTAATCTTCCGGCAGCTCAAGCGCACCAGGCTGTGAGCGCTGCTTCCGCTGGTGCCCACCAACAAGAGCTTCTCGTAACTTTCTGTTTTCTTGCTGAACGATCGTTGAGTAGATGGTAAGCTTTATAATCGTCCGGTTAAGTTGTGAGATCTTTCTACTCTCTTTTTGGTTAACTACGCGATTAACAAGATCCTGGATCTTTCTCAAATCAGAAGCGCTAAGCACGGGTGAATCCCTATCACTCTAGTGAGCCATTAGCTTGAACTTCTGGAGTATTACTTCTGGATTGAACGGCGATATACCGGTAGCTTCAAAGGCCTGGAGGCTTGTCAATTCCTTGAATGAGGCGCGCCAGGTGTTCCAGAACAGTGGGAAGAAATGGGACTTGGTGATAGGCAGCAGCCCTTGGCAGCTATCTATAAAGCTTGATAGCTCGTTCGAATAGGCAGTGGAGAGCGGCTTGAACAGCCCAACGACGAGCGGCTGCAGCGTATAAGTCGCATGAGGTGGGCATATCACGATCAAGATCTTCTTCTGATCATAATAGTCAATGAACTCCATCGTGCAATGAGAGTGATGCCCATCCATGAATAGTAATCGGTAAGACAATCAAGCATTAGGCTTAGTAGCACGACCAAACACCCCTTTAAGCCATTGGAGCCCGATATTATCGTTCGAACAGTCAGTGGCTGATGTGGCGATTTGTGCGGAGTAGATCTCTGGATCAAAGTCTTGCAACCATGAGTTTTGGATCGATCGAGATTGGCTTGAGTAGATGATGCTCAGATCTAGATGAGATCCATCAGCACAGATACAAGCTATTAGCGTAATCCACTCTCGATTGCTATCTTGGATTATAGTATTTCTTGATTCAGATTGAAGAGAAGCTTTAGAAAAGACCCTCGTTGAGCACGATTGGACTCCAATCATGAAGCCTTTCTTATCCATATTGTATATATAGCGCCGCTCGATCTCATATTGGGCGGTTTTTTGGCGCAGAAGCTTAAAATATAGAAGATGTTTCTGTTCTGAATCAGCTCGGTGGCGATCGCAATCTACTGGCGCGGCTATTTTGCCTGGAGAAGATCTGGATAGCGTTGAACAAAGCGATTAACCCAGTGATGACCAATCTCTTTCTGCGCGGTCTCTGAAGTAGATCTCTAAACAAGATTTTGATTGGGTGGAGTGACACGTATAGTAAGCTGATCTATATACTCTATAAGATCTTTCTCTTGTTGTGGGTGGAGAGCTTGCTGGTTCTGATTCGGATAGCGCGTGAAGTAGATAGACCTTGATACCGCTGCGCGAGCGTTACGCGGTTAACATCAACCCTTCCAGTGATCTGCGCATATAAAATCTTTCTTCTAGGCTCTAAAGCAGTGATAGCTGTAAGCGCAGTATCGATAGGCTCCATTTAGGCTGGTTGCGGTATGATCAGGTGGGTGGTGTTGATGGTGGTTGGTGGGGCGGAGCGATCGTTGCGCCGTCCGGCACGGTACGTACTAGACACGGAGCTCCTCGAACAGTTCCAAGTGGCAAAAGAGATTAAAGGTACAGACATGAAGGAGTGGGCTCCGTTACAACCAACTCACTAAAACAAAAACTTGTTCTCTGCTCCCCTCATCAAGGGCAGCATTGGCAGAAATCGATGGACTTGAAGAGGGAGGGGAAGAAGTCAAGGGTACGAAGGCAGGGGTGTTAAGGGGAAGATCTCCATATTTGCCCTGTATCTAAAGGCGACTCTCGAGTGTTCATAGACCCTTACGTGGCTTAGGTAGCACTATAAATTGATTTATTTGTTTACTTGTTTAGCTGTAGTTTACCTATCGCGAGAGTTTTTGCGGTTGCAGCAGCGCGATCTTCTGCTTTTTAAGCCCGCCCAGCAGCCAGTTGTGCAGCCTTCGCAGCACACTCCTGCTGCCGTACCACTTTTACCATTTCGCTAGCTTCCCGAGGCTCCGCAGCTATTTGTTCTTTGTGCGCGGCAGCTGCAGCACGTTCCTCTATCTTCTGTTTTCTTGGAGGGTTTTTTTTCCATGTTTTTGCTGATTTTTCCAGCGCCTCGTGGGCTCTGGCCTCCCTCATTGATCGAGGGCTCCACATCAATGCAGTACTGTGGTACTCTTGGTGCTGCTGCAGATCCAGAAGCTTATTATGAGATTTGCGGCTCTTTCTGGTGGTAACCTCGTCTCTGATCTGCAACGAAGGAGAGGCTTGTTTGAGCTGTTTGGCTTCATTTTTAATGTATCCGGCACAACAGCATCAAGTAATTTTGGCAGATACCTCTAGCTATTTCAGTCACCTGCCTCTATCATTTCTGTATATATATAGGCTCGTGGTGGTGGTGTTTTGAAGTGTTTTAGTACGACGTCAGGGTTGCGCGGATTAATCCCAATAGCCCAAAAAATGCTCAATATATTATCAGCTATAAAGGCAAATGAATATGCCGCCCAAAATATGGGTAGGAAGTTATTCTTCTCCATATGGAGTAATCCTTGATCGCTCTGCAATAGATTGATCAGCTCAATGCTGTACACGGTTACCAGAGGTGAGTATACCGCAATGTCGAGTGGCTAGAGGCTACAAGTAGCGTGAGGTGGAAATACTGCGAGTATTATTCGGTGGGTATGGCAGTAGTCTATGAAGGAAGGCGTCAGGTAATTACTATGCCCATCGACGAGAAGCATCCAGTAGTCCTGTTTTGCTTTCTCCTTCATTCTCCAATCGAATACCTATTCAACCCAGGCCAGCGCGAGCTTGTTGTTCGTTCATCCGGATAAACTTATACAGCAAAAAACTTGGTGTTTTCCCACCTCCAGGTTCCGCAGCCATTCACTGTGAAGACCGTCTGCGCCCTCATAGATTATCGTAGGATCTACCGAGCTCCCATCAGCGCAAATACAACCAATAATCGTTATCCAGTCCCTAATACTGTCTTGGAGAGCTTCTCTGACTTTCTTATTATCCCAGAGCTTCTTCAAAAAGATACTTTTTAATCGTAAAATACGGCCAAGAAGGCCTTCTTATCCATATTGTAGACATTATAGGGCGCAACGTCATACTAATCAAGCTTGGCATAGAGGAGATCGAAATAGGATTGGTAGTTGGCTGGACAGTCAGCCAGATGACGTTCGTGGTCGATGCGGGTGGCTGTTTTGATGGATATTTTGTCCCTGTGACGCTTCAAAATCGAGTAACCCAGCTGTGGGAGGGCTTTCATTCTGCGAATACTAACACATAATATTTTAATATCGATCGAGAAGGTAGTAGGCAGCGCTCTGATAGTTCTTCTATATATTTTACCAGCTCAGATTCTTGTGGTGGAAATAGTAATTGACGTTTTTTGCAGCTGCCGTTCGCGACTAAGTTTTATTTTAGTGCCGGCACGTTAATGTGGAAAGCTCAACACCAAGCTTTTTTTCAGCTACGCATTACGAAAATTGACCTTCTACACCTTGTGAATCGACTGCCGCAATCGCTGTTGATAGAGCTGTCATGGTGGTGGAGATATCACGTGTTGAAAATGATGGGTGGATATTTTGGTGGGGCAGATGGTGTTGCATTGGCTGAACTGTTGCACGCACTGACCAGCTACAGTACAGCAGCCGTTAGGCACGAGTAGTTACCTTAGCCAGCGCTAACGTGGGTGCATAGCGAGTGGGACAGCTAAGCGAGTGGTCTGCCCTAACAAACTCTCAGAGCTTTTATATGTAATTATTCAACACCACAACCTCATACAATAGCTAAAAGTAGATGTAATTAATCACTAGTCTCTACTGTATATTTCTTACACGTGCGTGAATTGTGCCCTGTCTCGCCGCATTGCTTGCAGTGCCTTCTATACTGCTTGCCTGCACCTGTTCGGGCCCTACCTTCACGCGTTTCCCCGTCTGCCTCTGCTCGAACATCTAGTTCGGCCATCAAATCCTCTGCCTTTTCCTTTGAAATGTCTCCGCCCTCTTGGATCCGCTTCCGCTTCTGCAATTTACCAGGACGCCTCGTGATTCTTTGCTTTGAAGATAAGGTAGGGCGCAGTCGCCCAGCCCATCGCGTTGATTGCAGCGATGAGAGTTACCCACTCACGGTCTCCTTGTTGCACTCCAATAGGCCTAGTCCGTCTCTCTGAAGCAGTAACTACTTTCACGCAGTTTCCGACACCCATAGTAAATCCAGTCTCGTCAAAGTTGTAGGTATCTTCATCCTAGATGCTATACTTGCTTTGATATTGCGTACAAGGTCGAACCAGGGCCCAATAACATCTGGATCACTACATAAGACTCTCTGGGGATCGCGCTGCCTTGTCATTCGCGACTTGAGCTCAGGTTCGCGTTTGACGAAGTTTGAAGCCCATCGTGGGCCAACGGGCTTTGCATCACGCGCAGCGCGTAGTTGATTAGCCATATCTTCAACGCAACGAAGGGTTGGAGCAAACCCTTGCGCATCAAGCTTCCTAATTTAGTATACAAGCGCCCTCTCTTCTGTCTTCCCAAGATTTGATGATGTGGGGTGGGTGTCGCGTGTTAATTTCTTCCCGTCGCGCCGGCGGAAGAGGGTTGGTTGTGAGACTTTGTAGACAGTAGCAGCATGTCGTACGCTTAGTTCCAGGGGCGCTTTGATTGCTTGGAGGGCTAGCTTAATCCTTTCTTCTTTTAGGAGTAATTTAAGGTTATCTGGTTGGGCTATTGAGGTTTGAAGGTTTAAGAGCCTAACAGCTTGTTGGGGTGGACTACTTGCTTAGCTGTCCTACTCGCTATGCACTCACGTTATAAGAACTAGTGTCTAATCTTAGTGTCGCACGAGTAGGTGTGGTGAGTTGATGTGTATTGTTTTCTGCTGTGTTTCACCACCGAGCGGGCCACTTCCCCGTGCCATCCTACCTTCACAACCATAACGCGTAATGTCTCAACAACCACAACTCCAGAAAAGCTATACTGAAGCTGGTATACAAACTGCAGTCTCTGAGCTTACTAGAAACCAAATTCAAAGTGTCCGACACACTGCTCAACTTTGTAGTATCCCACGTACAACAATCCAGCGACGACGCGACGGAAAGCACTATCGATGCGACTGTGAGCCCAACTGTAAGCGCCTAACAAAACTAAAAGAAGATACTATTACTCAACGTGTAATAGTTGAGGCTGAGCGAGGACTACCATGTGGGAGAGACGACGTGCGAGATATGGCCAACAGACTACTCCGAAAGCGTGGTGGAGAGAAGGTTGGCAAGTACTGGGTTGATAGGTTTGTCCAGCGCAATCCTAAGTTGCGTACGCGCCGGAGCCGTCCATATGATCGCCAGCGAGCTTTTTGCGAGGAACCAGCGCTTATTAAGAACTGGTTCGAGCTAGTTCAGAATACGAAGGCCAAGTATGGTATCGTGGACGAAGATACTTACAGCTTTGATGAAACTGGCTTCATTATGGGCAAGATTTTATCACAATCAGTTATCACAGGCTCAAACAAACCGGGGAAATCAAAGAAGATTCAGCCAGGCAATCGTGAGTGGGTTACGCTGATACAAGGCGTTGGCGCAACAGAGAAGCGTATTCCAGCCTTTCTCATCTTTGCAGGTAACAAAGCGAAAAACTTGCAAACGGCGCTACGTACAGGCAGAGGGGGGTAGCTGTAATGATGATGCAACGCCTGCGAAGAGGGTACGCAGTGAACGGCGCTGCAGACGTTGTAGCCAAATTGGACACAACTCTCGCACCTACCAAGTAGAATTAGATGATACAGAAGATAGCGACGCGTCTAAAGAATAATATCTTATTCTATCTAATAAGAAAAATCATGGTGGTGTTGCGTAATATTATTGTGAAGGTGGGATGGCGCGGGGAAGTGGCCCGCTCGGTGGTGAAACACGTTATCTACCATCTTCATTTATTATTATTCCATTATAGTCCTGTATCAGCCGTTGGCTATGTAGGACTTTGGCCAAAGGCCGTTCTATCTAACTAGTTACAATTTGGTACGTTGTGCTGTATTGCGTGACTATGGTGCTTCGGCCTTTGTCTAGTTAAGCTAGTACTAGCTTTCTAGACGCCTGGTGCTAAAGAGCAGTTTGGTAACAGGGAGAGATGTAGGGCAGCTAGGCTGCCTTCCAGCGAGCTCTCTTAGGGGAAAGGAAAAATTTTCAGCTTGTTTAGTTTTATAGAGTAACTCTCTCTAGTTTTAATGAGTAGCTCTCTCGTTCACTTTTAGTGAGTCTTCCTCTCAAGTTTTAATGAGTAACTCTCTCGTTCTGCTGGGGTGCTATTATAGCGGGCGGAGGCTACCTTAGCGTTTGGATGTTTGTGCTAGAATAGTAGGAAAGAACTATTCTAGCGTTTGGTATGGTGCCTAGCGGGCGAGGGCTTTGGCGTTTCGATGGGGTGCTATTATAGCAGGCAAGGGCTACCTTAGCGTTTGGATATTTGCTAGTACAGTTCACGACTACTGTTCTAGCGTTTTGGTGTGGTGCCACAGCGAGCAGGGCTGTCTTGGCGTTTGGATTTGTGCTATTACAGAACAACAAAACTGTTATAGCGTTTGGTATGGTGCCTAGCGGGCGAGGGCTTTCGGCGTTCGAATGGGGTGCTATTATAGCAAGCGGAGGCTACCTTAGCGTTTGGATATTTGTGCTAGTACAGGATACAACTACTGTTCTAGCG